>CAJNJA010044441.1:8087-26957 GCA_905231915.1 Symbiodinium necroappetens | reverse complement strand
ACCAACTTGTCCGGCGCCCTCTAGCAGCGCTGCACAAAAGTGGGGGCCATTTCTCATCGAGTACTTGTAGCCTCGTCGTCGTCGTCGTAGTAGTAGTAGTAGTAGTGGTAGTAGTCGTCGTAGTAGCAGTAGTAGTAGCAGTAGTAGATGTCGTAATCGGAGGAGGAGGGGGAGGAGGAGGACAGGGAGAAGTTGTTGCTGGTGATATCGTCTGAGAATTGGCAGCAGTATTGGTCCTGGTTGGGCCTGTTCCCACATATTCCCGCAATCGCCAGCATGTGGTATAGTATAGTGTGGCATAGTATAGTATAGGATGGTATGGTATAGTATGGTATAGTATGATATGGTGTGGTATAGTACAGTAAGGTAGAAATTGGTATAGTATGGTACAGTATGGCATAGCATAGTATAGTACAGTATAGTGTATAGTATAGTTCAGTAGAATATAGCAAAGAAAAATATAGAAAAGTATAGTCTTCATGACACCGTACAGGGGCCCATTTCAGAAGATTGAGAGGTTGCCATGTCTTCGGTGGCTTCGGTGTAACTGATCGGAGAACCCCAAATGCCCGGAGACTTAGACTCTGAAATGGATCCTGGAACCCGAGGTGTTGAGCCATTTTGCAACGATCCGTCTGTGCATGGAATGTCGCAGACTCTTACGGCTTGCTGCTCGAATGCGCCCAAGCTATCGGTGTCGGGGGAGCAATGCGATCTTGCCGGCAGTGCTTGCGAAATTGGTAATGTGGTGTAGGGCCTTATGAATTGAAAACTGCCTTTTAGTTATTCATCTATAAGTATAGGTGGACTGCCAGGCTATGCAATAGTCAATAGTTGACTACTCTTGCCACTATATTGAGGAATCACGGCCGTCGCAGGAAAGGACCCCACGACACCAACCCAACCATGTACCTGCGCTCGGGCACCACGCCCAACTTCTAAAAAGAAAAGCCTTCACCCTGAACTCTGGGCCAACCCGATCCCTTCAACTCAGAAACCCGAAACCCTAAACCCAAAATCCTGAACGCTAAACCCTAAATCCTAAACCCAAAACCCGAAACCCTAAACCCTAAGCCCTAAACTCTGAACCCTAAACCCTTAATCCGAATCTCTAAGCCCTAGATTCTACCAGTCTCAAGCCCGGGTCGCCTCACAGGGGACGCACTCCTTCGCGGCCCACCTTCTCAGGTCGCACACAATGCTGAGGCTTCTTCGGACTTCGTGCTTTCGGATAACATAGGGGCCTTAAATAATTAGAATAGGGCTTTGGGGCCCATTATACTATACTGACCCCAAGATAGTTTTGGGAATTATGTAGGCTCCTACATTAGGGCGTTGAGGTCCGAGGGTTTAGGTCTTAGGCTTTAGATTTCGGTTTCCTGGGTGAGGAACTGTGTGTTTGCTGTCTTCCGGTCCTGGGCGGCGGGTCCCCTAAACCCTAAACCCTAAACCCCCAAACCGATGATAAACGTCGCCTTGCGTGTTGGAACGCCAGCCTCCTGGTACGCTTCAGGTAGAATACAAGGGATCCCAGCACGAATCATCCTAAATCCATGTTCCGCCTTTCTGGCATTTACTATAAACCCGAAACCCTAAAGCCTGTAATCCCTTAACCCTGAACCCCTCAGCATGGTTCACTGTAGGGGACGCCCTAAATGCGACACTCCTCGCATGAGGGTTGAAAGGTTGCGGGCTCCTGCAGCTTCGAAGATTCCGGCGGGCAGCCCGAACATCAATTCAGCTAGGGTTTAGGGTTTAGGGTTCAGGGTTTCAGGGTTCAGGGCTTGGTGTCTGCGGTTCAGGTTTTTGGGGTACGGCTCAGGGTGTGGGGTTTAGGAGGGACCAGTGTTACAGGATGAGTTTCGATCTTTGGAGGAGAAATGGAACAAAGCCGATGCAGGGCGTCTCAACCCGATGGCTTAGGGATTAAGGTTTCTGGACTATGGAAAAGGGGTGGGTTTAGGTTAGGGTTTTGGGTCGGTATTTATGAGTTTGTGGTAAAGGTTTACGGATTTGGGCAAAATCATCAGCGATTAGGGGGCCCAGCTACTGAACTTGTGCCAAACACTCATGTCAATCTGAAGGTATCCAAAATATTCGATCGAAGCCCGCCGGGCGCCAAAATCCAATAACTAGGACGGACACGTGCAGCGCCTCCAGCCGCTGGGGCAGGTGGCGCAAACCTGTCTGCAGAGCGGGATGTGATGGTTTAGGGTTTGGGGTTTAGGGGATTGGGTTTAGGTTTAGAGGGTGCAGCGCTAGTGTGAGACAAGTACAGTATTCTTCTCATGGAGGAACCATATTCAACATTCACCACCGCTGCTGACGATGAGAATAAGGCGGCTGCTATGGAAAGCCTAAACCGGGTCATCATCATCATCACCACCATCATCCGCATCGGCAGCAACAGCCTCAGTGGCATCATCATCATCATCATCACCATCACCAGTAATTGTCACTGAGCGTCGTTGTTAGCACCATCGGCGCCATAGACGTGACCATAACAAAAGAAAGCAATGCCAGCAGCATGACCACAAAACGCTTTGGCCGCGGAAAACACATCAGCTCAATGTTATTATGATCGCTATTACCACTCTCACATCAGTTCAATGTTATGATCGTTATTACCACTCTCATTCTCCGTACACAGTGAAATACTTATTCTTGTTATTATGACTAGTTTTTCCTTCTTTACTACTAGCTTCAGAAGGCCATGATGTCAGACTGGCACACCTCTCAGAACTCACTCCTGGAGTTCATGGCTGTGGGGTTGGGGTTTAGGGCTCAGAGCCTTTCGCTTTCGATGTTGTGATATCTACACTAAACCCTAAACCCTAACCCCTAAACCCTAGACCCTAAACCCTAGACCCTAAACCCTAAACCCAAGTCCGGGTGGCCTGCTCCGCAACACGGCCCCCGGTGCAGCGCGCAGGGGAGCCGCCCGGACAGTCCGTGGGCTGCCCTGGCTCGGGCGCTTCGGATTTGGGGGCTCCCGAAAACAGCTTAGGGTCTAGGGGCTTAGGGTTTAGGGATTAGGGGTTTAGGGGTTTAGGGGTTCAAGGTTTAGGGGTTTAGGGTGTAGGGTTTAGGGTTTACGGGTTTAGGCATACCCACAGCAGCTTCCCCAACCAGCCCGCTACACTCACCAAGACAAGACATCGAAGCCCGTTCCATTCCTCAGCACCATTGAGTCTGGAGCAAGGTGCAGACAAGAAGCCGCACTTGAGGATACTGAGGGCTGCTGCATCCTTGTTGGTCGAGGCTGCATGGCCAAGGAGGAGATTTCTACACTCTGAAACTGCGACTACAGAACCCTGACTAAGCTGAACCCAATCTGAACCCGTCTCTGCAGACTAGCAAAGGAAACATCAGTCTCAATGCGACAAAGGTGATCATTGTTAGCAATGGCAAGCAAAAGCAAGGAAATAAGTCTCATCACCATCCTCATCCTAACTCATCAGATTTTCACGCTGTGTTCATCATGGTTTGCGTGATCTGCAGCACCGACTCTAACATAGCCTGCATCACCGTATCACCCTTATCACCTTCTTCTTCATCATCATCATCATCAACATCATCATCACAATCATCATCACTACCGTCAGCAACTACCATCGTCGCCATAGTGGGTCAACCGTAATATTGCTCACCATCATCACCATCATCACCATCATTGTCATCATGACCATCATCATCAACAACATCATGATCATCGTCATCTTCACCATGACCATCAACAACAACAACTACTACTACTACTACTACAGAATTAAAACAAGCTTGAAGCCCCAGTTTCGGGGCTCATGTAGCCCGGCAGGATGTGCGGCACGTCTCCCGATGGATTGAAGCCACTTTTTTGGAGGTGGAGGCCTTCAGAAAAGTTCGCGGTCGTTTCTCGCATTGGGGCCTTGATGATTAGAAGAGGGTTTAGGGTTGAGGGGTTTGGGTTTAGGGTTCAGGGTGTGTAATGGTATAGTTGTAACAAGGATCAGCAGACTACTGTTGCAAAAACCTGGCTTCTATATCAGAGCACCATGGAACCGACAGTGCACAACAGGAGTAGCAGTAGAGCAGGGCAGGATCGCGAGTGGGACTGAAGATTGAAAGTCACACATGACGGAAACGTAAGTCGCCAGCGGCAGCAGCGGGAGACGAATATAGTAGCAGTAGCAACAGCAATAGAAGTAGCAGTGGTATTAGTCGCTGTCGTCGTGATGGCAGCAGCACCGCAGCAGCAGTCGCCGGAGTCGCGCCTGCATCGCAACAACTGGCGAGCAGGAGAAAAAGTACTAGGAGTAGCCGACAAATGGAGAAGAAAAATATCGACAAGCACCATTCCCTGAGCAAGTCAATGTTTGATTTCACAAGCTCCTCAGGGCATCAGGGTACTGCATGCCATCTAAACAATGCAAACCAAAGGACCCAGGAAGATTAGGGCACTTCCAGTGCGGATGCTGCTTCTGCTGCTCCTCCTGCTTGCTACTGCTGCTGCTGCTGACATTACTACGACCAAGACCACGACGACAAAAACTCCTGAGACGACGACGAACGAGGACGACGCCGAGGACGACGACGACGATTAGTGATTATCATCGCTGGCGACAAGACCCTAAACCCTGAACCCTAAACCCTTGCCTTCAAGCGTAGCCAGCGACGGGCACTTCAATCCGGCCCCGCAGGGCACGCACGTGACATTAAGACCTCGTACAGAAAGGTTTTGGGTCTGGGCTGGGTCGTTTTGAGTTGACGGTTTAGGGTTCATCCCCTGGCTCTCAAAATGGGGTGTTTATGTGTTCTCGAGCTTGTTTTGACTGCGTGCTATGTTCTTCCAAGCACTGGTTCTGTTGGCTCTTCCAGATCATTCTCATCACGACAGATCCGATGATGGTTGCTTGCTTGCAGCAGCAACAACAACAAGAAGAACAAGAACAAGAACAATAACATCAAGAAGAAGAACAGCAACAACTGCACAACCAACAACTACCACCACAACCACCGCAACAACAACACCAACGACACCGGCTGCAACCAAAAGAACAACGACAACGACGACAACGGCAGAAAGCCTATTGAGAATCCTACAAGCCTATTCCGCGCTGCCCAAAACCAATGACAAATCATGGACACCCTGAACCCAGAAACCTACAGACTAAACTGCACGATGCTACACTGTGATATTCTACACTATACTTTTTCACATGTACTGTCTTATGCTATACTGTGCTATGCTATGCTATGCTACAAACACTCTCCTCTACTCTACTCTAGTATACTCTACTTTTCCATACCATACTACACTACTCTATACTAGACTATACCATACGACTATTCTTTTCTACACCACACGTACTGCACTGTACCATACTGTACTATACTATACACCACCACTATACTATACTGTACTATTCTATAAGATACTGTACTATACTATACTGTATTATACGATATTATCCTATAATATACTGTAGTATACTATATTATACTATACTATGCCGTACTATACTTGACTATACCACACTTACTATACTATACTATGCTATGCTATGCTATACTATACTATGCTATACTATACTGTACTGTACCGTATGGTACTGTAGTGTACCGTATGGTATAGTAGTTACCTTAGCTTGCGATATCCTATCCGTCCTGTCCTGTACTAGACTATATTCTAGTACTTTAATACATAATGTACCAGATTATACGGGACGATAACGTAATGTATAATGTAGTATCATCCCTAAACCCTAAACCCTTAAACCCTAAACCCTAAACCCATACGTAACCCCGAGGTCCAGGCCTGATCTCTCGACCTCGATGGTTCCCCGGAGACAGCCGCAAGCCAGTGAAGTGTTGGAGCCGGGTCCCATCCTCAGCGAAGTTCAGAGTCGTAATCAAAGGGCCTAGTAGGGGTTTAGGGTTTAGGGTTTAGGGACTAATATCCCATAGCAATAACCAGGAGCCCTAAAGAACAGTGCTACTGAAAATTCCGGCTTCCGTTGAAGGCTCTCAAGCTAGGTGATCTAGGCCTCCTAGCTTCCCTGCATCCTAAACCTTAAACCCTAAACCTGCGGACCAGTCCGATTGGGTCTCTATCTGGGCAGTTCTCTAAATCAGGGCCCCCTTTCAGATCCCAAATATAGCGCCGCCTCCTCTAAAAAGAACCTGAAGAAGGGACCCTAATTTAGAGAACTACCCATCTAGACTTCGACAATCTGATCTGACTACCAACACCTACCTACGTTGCCACCCATGCGTAAGCCTCGGGTGGATCGACACCAAGGCAAGGTTTTGCATACCGAAACCCCAAACTCCAAAAGATACCATTCTGGGCGGAAGGGGTGGGGCTGCTTAGCGGCCCCAAACCCTAAACCCTGCACCCAAACCCCCAAAGCCTACTAAACCCCAAACCCGAAACCCTCCTTGCGGCCAAAGCGACGTGGTTGTGCCGTTGGCGCAGCTCTGGCACTCATAGGCACCGGTCTCATTCTGGAAGGTGCCGAAGGGGCCTCGAAAAAACAGTGCAGCTTGGAAGCTTTGGGGCTGTGGGGTTTAAGGCTGAGGGTTCAGGGTTTAAGGTGTAGGCTTAACAGTTTCGGGCTGAGGGTTCAGGGATTAGGGTGTACAGTTTCGGGTTTGAGTTGAGGGTTCAGGGTTTAGGGTTTACACTTTAGGGTTCAGGTTTGAGGGTTCAGGGTTTAGGGTCCAATACTTAGGGTTTGGGGTTGAGGTTCCAGGTAGGGTTTAGGGGCTTGGAAGCTGTAGCTCTAAGCCCTCAACCCCAGACCTCTGGAACTTTAGGGATTTAAGGGCTTCAGGGCGAGCTAATGTGTTAAACTCTTGGAATACCCTTCACCCATAATCCCGAGCCCAGCCCCTGAGATTCTAAGTCACGGCTTCACCGGGGCGCATGGCAAGCATTTATCCCGGCTCGGCATCGGCTTGTAGGTGCCTGACATGCTCGAAATGCTTAAGGTCAAGGCTTGGACGTTCAGGGCCTTGGCATCGTGCCATTTGGGACGATTTGTCAAAGTTTGAAAACTCAGGAGGATTCCCTAAACATCCCTAAATTCTAGACCTTAAACGGGATAACTTTTGGGGCCTTGGAGACTTGAAGAACTCTCAGCCGAGATGCAAGTTTGCTGGTGTTCGGGGCAGAGGCATCGATTTTGAGGGGGGAAGACAAATGAAGCCAGAATTGCAGGCAGCATCATCTAAACTTCAGACAGGGAACTCTAGTTTTGCCAGAGTGGAATGGGATTCCGCCTTACTCCCCGGCTTACAATTCCGAGAAATATGCAGCACCATGCCTCCTGTAATAGACCCCCTAAACCTCTAAACCCCTGAACCCTGGACCTTAAACCCTAAACCCCGAAACCCGAGAACCCCTGCGTCCCACAGAACCAGATCAAAGGCCCCCGAGCCGGAGCAGCCAGACAAGGTGATATAAGGGGCCTCCATACTTCATACATCTTCATGCTTAAAGTAGGGTCTTGAGGTATATTACAGTATATGTAATGGTATTCAGGAACATAAAGGAATAGTTTTGGTAATTCTTCCGACCCCTTTCTTACCTACTGCACCTTAGGGTGCCTCCCCCAAAAGGCAAACACCCCCAGCCCGTCCAATGGCCCAAGAAAATGGCCAAGGGCACAGGGGTCTGACACAAATTGGCGCCAGCGGGTTGTAGAAGCAGCGCTCAGATCAAAGCATAATGATTGCAGAAAAACACTGGCACCTGGTGGACAGGGTAAGCAGAAGCTAGCCGCAGTAGCCGGCTCACGCCCCGCCGTGCAATCAGCACAACGGAAAGTCACCTAGGCGGTTTGTGGGGTTTCGGATTTGGGGTTTACCCATAGGCTCCATAGTAGTCCCTTTTCGTGCTTCATATTTGGGATCCCATAAGGTAAGCCCAAAAAGGAACTACTATGGAGACTATGGGTAGGGTGTGCATTTCAGCAAGTTTTGGGGGCTTGGAGCTCTGGGCCTCGTGGAAATTGGGGGTTTAGGGTTTAGGGATCAGGGTTTAGGGTTCAGGGTTTAGGGTTTAGGGTTCAGGGTTTAGGGTTTAGGGTTGACGGTTTAGGGTTTAGGGTTTAGGGCAGGTTCAGGGCCTAATGCTCATGTCATGGACGTACAGCGCTTCAGGGAGTTGTTCGGTCTAGAGCTCCGGGGAGGGCCTTCGTGCTGTAGGATACTAGTATAGACTTCTATTATAATGCATAATACTATGTTTCATTTTATGATGTTGTAACATACTACATCATAAGGTCTTGCATTAGATCATAAGACATTACAATGTGATGTTATAATATATTACAGTATATTTCATTAGCTGTGGGATTGAGTGTGCGCGGCTCAAGAAGTTAGATCCAACAACAGCGACCAAACGGCGACACAATCCCCGTTCAAGCTTCATTTTTGATCAACCCTAGCGAGTCTGCTTCTGCTATGCTGACTCCGTGCTGACCGAAATCTAACTCTTGACGGCTGAACACTTCGAAGCCATCCCAAACCCATCTGAATGTTGGCGATCTCGTTTGGGGCTCAATATGTACAGGGCTAGAGTTGTAGAGGGTCTCTCGCCACTCCATACCAAGGGTTCATCTACACCCAGGAAGTTCTACGCTTGAAAAACAGACGAAAGCTCTGCGTGGTGAGACATCCTTGCGAGGTGCAAGCTTGACTACTTCGATTACTTCTGCACCGTAGCGACAGGAAGTGGGTGTTAGCGGGGCAGTTGCCTTTGTACAGGATTTGAGAGGTGAGCAGCTTTAACAGCTTCAAAAGACAAGGAATAATGGGGTCCTTGGTGCAATCATCCTCCTGCTTTACAAGGCCCCCGAGCTCTGGGGAAAAACCAAGCCACGCCCAGAGCGTCATCAAACTGCTCCGAGAATGTGCCAATGGGGCACGGCTGGCAGCTGAGATACTGAGCTTCCTGCATCGGATCTAGACCCCTTTTCTGTAAGACCCTAATACCCTAAAGCCTACCTTGCTGTAGGACCCTAAACCCTAAAGCCTACCTTGCTGTAGGACCCTAAACCCTAAAGCCTACCTTGCTGTAAGAATATTGCTTCAATTGTGGAAAAGTGGTGTGTTTGGCAGTTCAGGGGGATGGAGCTTCCCCCCCTTGATGAAGACCTCCTTGCTCCGATGCTCCTGGCTTTGAGAGGCGGGTGTTTCGCCAGCGTTTCCAGTGATCCCCTTGGAAAAACTGAACCCGGTCTTTTCCAAAAAAACCACGAAACACCACCGGTCCGAGCGGTTGCTGACGAATCTTTCCAGCACGTCGTGGTAGAGGCCGAATCCTTCCCCAGCTTTTTATCACAGTTACCATTGAAGGCTTCGGGATTGGTAGCGTCGGGATCCGTTTCACTTAGCCCTGCTTGCCTGAGTAGGGGTTTCCGCTATTATCCCAGCGTCATGATGCTTAGACAAGAGACCCCGGCTCCTCCCTGAATCTCCATTGCCCTAAACCCTAAAACGCAGGGCCTTTTGGGCAGCTGGCCTTTCAGGTTCGTAAACTCTCTTAGGTTGTGGTAGGTAAGTGGGTTACATGTTAAAACCGTCCCAAGTGGAGCTAGCCTATTCCATCGAGGCTTTGCGATTCGCCCAGAAGTCCGAACATGATGGCTTTCTTGGTTGGCTGTACTGCACACCTTCAATGCAGAGGGATTGAAATAGACTTGTCCTTTTAGATGTTCTGTCTCCTTTGCTGTCTCAACAGCCTAACCTGACCTTCAGCTAATAAACCAATATACCATCGACCATAATATACTGTAACACTATAATCCTATATTACTACAATGCTATAAGGCTGCCATACTACAATACTACTATAATGCTATAATACACTATGATAGTAGCATACCAGTATGCTTCGCTGGCCCTCCATCTCTCGCTCCACGTCCTGACACGCAAACTGTGCGGTCGGGGATCCACCTTGGCTGCTGGAAGGCCCGAAATCCAAAGACGGCTTCAGGTGTTGAGGGTTGAGGGTTTGGGGTTTAGGGCTCAAGATGTTTAGGGTTTAGGGTTTAAGGTAGTTGGATTTTGGGGCTTGGAGTTTTGGCTTAGGCTAGGGTGTACGACTTTTCCCAGCTTTCAGAACCTGCTGGTTGATCTTGAGCCCTTGGGGGGTTCATGGAGAAGCTTGTGGGACACTGGGCGTGAGGATCCCGAGACAACCGAGGCTAGGAAGTCCCATCCCTGGCCACCAAGAGGCGACGCCCAAAGATCTTCATGATTTCGGAGCCAGTCTTAGCATGAATGGCGCAGCTTGGGACGAGGGCTCAAGAGGGCGTTTTGGGAGCCAAAGATTGCAAGCTATGCATGGGGGTTGCAGCTGAAAAGGCATAAATGTCAGCCTAAACGGCCTAAACATGGACTTTGGGGGTTCAGCACAAACACACCCTTCTGCGTTTTAAGCCTGTGAAGGTCAAGCCCGACGCAAGCTAGTAATTACTGACTCCTGCATTGATAGAACCAAAGATTTCCTCGGGCTCAAGCAACGAGCACCCCTGGAACAGAGACCCGAAACTCGGTCCCGAACTTTAGGATTTAGGTTTTAGGGTTTAGGGTTTCTGAGTTCTTCACCGTTTCGGGACTTCCACAAATCCAGCATCGATCTTCCCATCAATATCCATGAACATTAGCTGATCCTTCAACCTACAGTTGAAATCTGACTTCTCCACGTCAAAGCACTAAGACACGTCTACATGCAGACACGGAAACCCCCAGTCCAAAAGCCGCCAACTAAAAAAGCAAACTACATACTTCCGCACAGCCACAGAAATCTGGAACGGAGAAAACCCCAAACCCAAAAAACCATAAGTTTTCAAGTCTCCAGAACAGCCTGATGCCAAAACCCTACATGAGTGCTGCTCGGCCCGAATACATCACTTTCCGGGTCCTTTCTACCATACTACGAGCTGCGTTACTGCCTTCACGGGAACCTGAATTGGAGCAACCCAACAAACCTCAACTCCAGCATAGAACGCCCGCTGAACGCTAGAACCTAGCTGCCCAACTAGCCAGGAGGCTGCAAGCGATTTCTTCTCTTGAGCTGTTTGGGCTGACGGTAGAGATGAGCTCGCGAACGTTCTCCATCTCCAGCCTGTAGAAGATCGCACAATATCGCTGTGACCACTCGTCGCACTACGTGTGCCACTTTGGGCTACCTCTATTTAGGCTAGTACATGTGAAATAGTGCTTCCTCCTAGCTTATCGGCAAAGCATGGGATGTTGAAGGCATTGATGTCACGGTGTTTGGGCATGTTGAAGGCTTAAAGTAAAGTTAGCACCCCACCCTAAACCCTGAAGCCTAAACCTTACACCCTGAACCGCGTAGACCCTGAACCGTAACCCCTAAACCCGAAACCCCGAACCCTTTTGGGCCTGGGTGGTTTGATGTTCAGGGCTCCGGGGGGGGAGATCTCGGTAGCATCCGGGGGCCTTAATAATTAGAATGGGGTTGGGGCCCATCATACTTTTGTATTTTTGATACTAAACCCCCAAAATAATGTTTGTCATTACTTAGGCTCCTTTATTAGAGGTGTTTAGCTGCTTGAGGGTTTCGGGTTCAGGGCTTAGGGCTTGTAGGGTTTCAGGTTCAGGAGTTTAGGATTTTAGGGTTGAGAACATTTGGGAGATAGACGGCTAAAGCTGCATTCCTAGCTTTTGAACAAATTGAACTGGCAGGTCGTTTTGCGATCGATTTGGCTGTTCGCCTTTTTTTTCATAGTCCAGTTGGTGTTTTGTGTTCTGGTCTTCGTTCAGGTAACAACGTTCGTGTTTGGCAATCAGCTTTGTGTTTCTGGTTTTCTTTCTAAACCAAAACGAGCAAGAACGTCCTGTTTCCAAGAACTCCGAACCACCAACACAAACCCAAAATTTGCGACAAATACAAGAGTGATGCCGCGGTCGCAATGACAGAACAGGGTCTTGGAGTATATTGTAGCATTATCGTATACCTAGGTTTTGAGCGTGTGTCAAAACTTCTTGTTTCGGGCCTGGTCATGGATGTTTTGGGGGGCTCCTATCGCGTTACAGAGATCTGGCCAAATTTTCTGTGGGGTATCGCTTTACCCCTGTGAGATTATTGATGCTAGTACGAGCAGTCAAGTGAAAGTAGCAATAGTTCTGTTGGTAATAGTAGTAGTCGTAGTAATGGCAGTGATTGTAGTGAGAGCAATGGTAGCAACGATTCCAGCAGATTGGGCAGTGGCTCATAAAACGATATGGTTGGTATCGGTTAGAGTGTCGATTGGACAGCGATTAGACAATCGACTGCCTGACCACATACCTCTAAGCCAACGTTAGACTTTTTCCTATGAATTTTCAATTTTGGATATGCGTCTAAAGAAAGGATATTAGACTGTTCTAAATAAGGGCTGTTTCCGGCTATTCAATAAAATAGACTAACCTATGATTAAGGTTCGATGATGAAATAGCCTATGTTACTTGAGAAAGTAATCTTGAGTCAGAAGGCGTTTTATTGTAAGACTCATAAGAAGTAATGCCAAAAAAAGTAAAAGCATGTGAAAGAAAGCAAACATGTATTTCTCATTCCTTTGTGGGAAAATTTGCAAATGTTCTTAAATATTCATCAAACACATAAAATTTGCAAGAATCATATGTCAATATCAACCAAAAGTACTGCCGCAAGAAGAAAAAAAAGGAACCTACCGGAAGGCTGAAACCCCAAAACCCCAGAACCTTAAAGCCCAAACACACCCCTGAACCCCAAAGCCCTAAAACCCCAAAACTTTAAAACCCAAAAAAACACAAAACCAAAAAAAAAAGAAAACACAAGCCAAAGGCAAGGTTCCGACTGTTCTGCAGGAAGTCGGCCACATAGGGAGCCAGCGCTCCGAAGTTGTGGCTGACTAGCCTCAGAGGGTTTTGCGGGGTTTAGGGGTTTTAAGGGTTTAGAGAGTTAAGGGTTTAAGGTTTAGGGTCAGTTATGTTTTAGGGTTCAGGGCTTAGGGTTTGAGGCTCAAGGCTCAGAGCAGAAAGTACTGGGCTGTAGGGTTGAAGATTCTAGGGTCTCGGGGTTGCGGTTTAGGGTTTAGGCTTCTTGATTTAGGGTGTTGCTTTTGTGAAAGCTCCTCTCCCCCTGCTTTGTCGGAACAGCACTATGGTGATGTAAGGATCAGGGTTTAGGGTTAAGGGGGCCTTCTCTGCTTTCTTCCAATGCTCTATCCTGGGTCTCGAAGCCTTCTCTCGTTCTCTCTCGCGCTCTCTCGCTCTCTCTCGCTCTCTCTGCGTCGCTCTGTGGCACGCTCTGTCGCTTTGTCTCTCTGTCATAGGGATCCATGCTTTATGCATTTGTCTGCTACTGTTGTTTGCTTAGTCTCGTATGAACATGAAGATCTTCTGGCTTTGTCGGCTTGGCCGGGCAGCTTCACCACGTCGATCTCCTCTCCACCTCGGCTGCTCTTGAGATCTACGGGAACTGTCGACTACCAGGGGTTGGCCTCTCCAGAGCCTCTGAAGCCCTAAACCTGAAGGCCCATCCCCAAACCCTAAACCCCTAGATCCTGAACCCTTACCCCTAAACCCCTCAACCCTAAATCCTAAGTCCTCATCCCTGAACCCTTATAGTATGCAAAAATGTCGACAAACTGAGACAGGCCAGGGTTCTGGTGGTGTAGTCGGCTCTGAGCCGCGCCTGCGCTTCTTGGATCTTCAGGAAGCTCAAACACCCGGGCCCTTAAAGGAACCCAAAAGGGACCCCTCAAGGAACCCAAAAGGAGCCCTTAAGGGAACCCAAAAGGGGCTCTTATAAGAAGACCCTTATAGAAGACCATGGAAGCTTCGACCAGATAGAGCTGGCATATGGCAAAGACTTCGGCATGTTTCTGTTGCGTGGACGTTCGTGCCGGCCCGATTAGGGTGGGGCTTCACGCTGTCAGGGTTTCGGGTTTAGGGCTTTAAGGCTTCAGGCTTTCAGGATGAGCGGGAATTTGGACAGTCGTCTTCGATGCAAAAGAGGCTGTCCTATGGCAGAGCAGTGGTCCTGACGGCTGAACTTCGGAAAGACCAAGATCGTGGGATCCAGTTCCAAAAAGGTCTCATCGGGCTCCCACCAGTAGAACCTGGCGGGCGATCAACGGCATCCGCCCGAAAGCCATCGGACCCTCTCCACTTTCCAAGATTTCTATTCGAGATCTGGATCCTAAGAAACCTGCCTCTTTAGTCTCTTCAAGCCTTCAGCCTTCGTCTTCGGAGGTCAGGGCCATGTAGACTAAGCCTCTGAAGCCTACTGCGCCGCCAGGCTGCCCCCATGCCACAGCGCAAACCCTACACCCCAAACTCCACGAGAAAAATAACAAAAAGAACACATACCATCCTAAGCTCGGAAGCCTCCTGAACTGAACCCCAGGTCCTTTAAGGCTTCGGGGCCAGACTACCACCTGACTGCGCGACACCGAGTCCAAGCTCTCAGTCCAAAGCTTATCCGGTGGGGGGAGGGGGGAGGAACGGGAGAGGGCGCTGCAATCACCTGCATCCCAAGAGCTTCAGGGTTTTTCAAGGAAGGCGAGAAGTTGCGGGCTTGACTACGAACTTAAGCCTGTTTGGATTTCGAATAAGCTCAATTCATGAAACCCTAAGCCCTAAACCCTCAACCCTAAACCCCTGGCCCTTGCTTGTTCTATTGACTTCCAAGACGATTTTTGAGCCGGAGGATGGGGAAGTCCCAAACTGCCGGGTCGCTCACAGTGCAAATCTCGTGTCGGGGCCTTCATCCTTAATAATTAGAATAGGGTTTTGGGGTTTAGGGTTTAGAGGTTTAGGGTTTAGAGGTTTAGGGTTTAGGGTTTTAATACTTAGAATGGGGTTTTGGGGTTGATTCTACTATAACTCTACTAAGGAACCCCAAAAAAAATAATGTAGGTAATTGTTGAGGCTCCTATACTAACCTTTGAACTCCCAAGCCCCTGAAAATCCCCAAGATGTGAACAAGGAACTCCGCGCTCTCCCATCCGGAATCCCAAGCCCATAAGCCCCGAACCACCGACTTTTCTGCCAAGGGCACAAGCCGGTGATCATTTTTGGGATGGACGTCCAGGCTTCCTCTCACACGCAAGTGCTCTGCGTTTGCTGACCTATAGCTGAGGAAGGCATGATCGCAGTGCCCATACTGATCACCAACAGCGTCACCCTCACCGCTGCCCACCATCATCGTCAACACTGGCACCACCCCCTTTACCCTCCTCCTCCTCCACCTCATGATCATCATCACCGCCACCATCACCGCGGAAGCCGCCAAAACCGAAGCCTTCACCCCACAACAAAAAAAGCAAGAAACCCAGCGCCACTGACTTCAAGCCCCGCAACACCTCCCACAAGAGCAAAGGAAACCCTAAAACACAGCGGAAGACCAAGAAGCTGCAACGGGAAAAATCTCCAGAAAGCCCCATGCGCACAAAGAGCCGTGAGGAGTCCTCCGAGAGCGCCACTGCCTCATGTAGAGGGGTTTGGGATCACAGTCTAGCCTGTTTTGGGGCTAGGGGCTTTCAGGGGTTTAGGGTTATGCTTTAGAGTTAAAGGGGCTGACCTCAAGGAGACAATACAGTACTGCCATCATCCCCAAGGTTGACCCGAGGCAGCTTCAGAACCTTGTGCCTTGGCTTTCGGCTTTCCCCGGTCCAGGAGCATCTGTTCGCATTTGGTGGACGGCTCTGGGGCGACCCGAAACTAAACCCTAAACTCTAAACCCTAAACCCTTAACCCCGAACCCCGTAAACCGTTAGCCTACACCGCAACCCTCCACTCGGAGCCCGAAACCCCAAACCACGAAGCCCTGCAACCCTCTCCCTCAGGCCCTAAATCTCATAGACCCTTGTAGAACTCTCATGGAACGAACCATAGAACCCCTAAACCCTAAACTAAACCCTAAGCCCTAAGCCCTAAACCCTAAGCCCTAAGCCCTAAACCCTAAACCCTAAACCCAAAGCCCTAAACTCCGGGATGTGGGCCTCAGCCAGTGGCATGTTCCAGGCGGTGGCCTTCTGCATGCTCGCCTGGCAACGGCTCAGAATTCAGGGAGTTAGGCCTTAGGGGTGAAGGGTTTAGGGTTTACGGCTTCGGGGTTTAGGGTTTAGGGCTTAGGGTTTCGGGCTTGGGGTTTAGGGTTTACGGCTTGGGGGTTTAGGGTTTAGGGCTTGGGGCTCAAGGGCTCGATGCTTTCGGCTTTGGGCTTCAGGGACTTCCGGGCTTTCGGTGCCCGAGAGCTGCGGAAGCTTGGGGCTCTGAGTTTGGGGCTTGGGTTTAGCGTTTAGGGGTTTAAAGGGTTTAGGGGTTTAGGGTTAGCTTGACCAGCGAAACAAAGGCAGAAAGAGCGAGAGACAAAGTCAACGCCGCACCTGCAGGGCCCATCCGTCGCTTCCAGTGATATACGGCACGCACTCATGAGGGTTGGTCCTGCAGCGGGCGCTCTGAAATGGTGGCTTTCAAGGCTTCCAAAAAGTCGTTGAGCTTCTTTCGAACGAAAGGAGGGCTTAGGGGGGATATGAGTTAAAGCTCTCCCACATCAGATGACGAGAAACGCAGGGGCATGTCTCCTTGATGCCGGGCATGCTAAGATCAATTCTCAGCCCAAAGCCTGACTCTGAACCCCTCTTTCCCAGGAGGTCCGGCAAGCTGGCGCTAGCCACCAGAAGCCATCATCGCAACGAGCGGTATAGCTGGAGCCATTGATCACCTGAAGAGCGGATGGGAAGCTCCAGGAAACTCGAGGCTTTGAAGAGAGAGGTTCTGCTTTGCACGGCATGCGAGGTTTTTTGGGCTGCGGGCTTGGCGTTCCTGACCTCGCAATCTGGGCTTGCGGCTGTACTGAGCTGCAATTTGAGAACCCTAAAACTTAAACCGTGCTTGAGGCAGTGAGCAATTCCAAGGAGACCTTGGGATAGGCGAGCAAAGACCTATCTGCGCGACGAAGGAAACTTCCTAGTTAATGTAAGGCTTCGGTTTTGCGGTGGAGCCTAGGGTCAAGGGTTTTAGGGTTTAGGGTTTACATCAAACATATCAGAAGTCTCTACCGCAAAGCTCGCAACCGAAAGCTCCCCTGAACCCAAACCAGCAAGAGGAAAGGGCCCTGGGCCATATGAACCATCTCCCATCACACTGAGGGCAAGGCCACCCCGTCGGCGTCTCCCGTCATGGTGTAGTAGACTGCAGGAAGCTCAGTCAGTTAATAGGACTTTGTCGTTGCGAGCCCTATGTGGTTCGAAAACATTTAACCGAGAACAGCCAGTTCTGATCATTCGCGGTCTGTAAGTTCTGGGGCAAATCTTCTCGAAGCCTTCGGAGCTGTGAGGTTGTCCAAGTCGGGTCCCTTTCCGGTGCTTCTTGCTGCAGATAGACTAAACCTGGAACCTTCTAGAGTTACCAGTACCCTAAACCCTACACCCTGTATCCTAAACCCTAAACCCCCCGAACTCTGAACCACGTCGAGCCGTGGAAGTGGTCCGACCGATGAGAGAAAAATGGCAGCGCGTGACGGCCCTCACAGCACGCTCAACAGCTCAAACCTAGCGGCCCGGCTGGAGCCGACGCAGAGGTGCCGCAGGATGAAGTGCTGCGTGCCGCGGAGCGTCAGCCCCTGGCAGCTGGCATACACGTGATGGCGTGGCACAGCCGCGTGTGCCGCAGCAGCTCCGTGCGGGTGAACTGCTGCCCTTGGCCACCTTGCCGCCGGCACCCACCAGCCTCAGCCCTGGCCAAACTCGCATGGGGTTGGTCGTGGGTGCGCCCGGCGCCAGGCGCCTGTTCTCCCGCTCGTTGACAGCTCACGGCCTCGGCCAGGGGCACCTTCTCGGGCTCGCCCACCCGGAGCGTGTCAGCCGAGGCAGGCTTTGGGGCGCTGGACTTCGGGACGTTTAGGGTTTAGGTTTTAGGGCTTATGGGATCTATAGGATGTGGGGATGTGTGGGATTTAGGGTCTGGGGTTTGGAGTTTATGATAATGTTGTCGGGCTTTCTCTCGCGGCTGGGCCACCGTAGATTGTGGCGTTCTCCACGAAAATCGACTGGCTGCAGGGCTTCAGCATCTCGGTCGCATTCAAAGCAAAGATGCTGTCCTCAGTCTCAACAGAGGTTCTTACTTGTCCAGTATCCTGGAGGAACTTTGAACTAGAGCTTAACCGGTAACCCCAAAAGCTTAAAGGTTACCTACTCTACTACTAGGGATTGTGGAGTCCTGGCGACAAGCTTGCCTAAGATTCGAAGACTTCTCCGACAACCCGGTATGCGTCGAAAGGAATCGAAGCCTTCTGACCTGTGCATCCACTGGCCTGGAGCCTACGACCTGAACCCCGAGAGCTCGTGCGTCCTGAAGTCAGCCCAAAACCCGAAACCCTAGGCCCGAGAGCCTTAAACCCCACAACCTCAAGCTCGAAAGCCACCTCCTTCTCGGAGGAGCCTATGTCCCTGAGTTCGGTGTCTGTGCCCTACTGCTCCGGATTCCCAGTACCAACGCGCCAAGGTATAGACCTCGAAAGCACTGCAAGCTAGGAGTTAGGGTTAGGGGTACCCTTGNNTGGGGATATAGACCCTGTCAATAAGGACCCGTTTAAGAGTCTCCATAATGCTACCCAGGACAAGCAGGCCCTTTAGCCTAAAACTCGAAAGAAGAAAGCTCTAAACAATCCAGGCCGCGAAGAAAAGCCAGGGCTGGTACCAGGAGGCATTCCAGGACTTGTAGTACTCCAAAGCAAGGCCTGCTCTTTTCAGGGGCCTCCAAACGCCGAGATGAAGGTAGGTAGCATTAGGAATCTGCAGAATCCCCTATATAAGGACTCTTGTTTGGGATCAGGCTTGAGGGCGTTCAGAGCGGTTCAGGGTTTAGGGCTTGAAGATCTCTGCG
>CAJNJA010044430.1:11120-26959 GCA_905231915.1 Symbiodinium necroappetens | reverse complement strand
ATTCACCCTAAACCCGAAGCCCTAAAACCTAAACCGTGAACAAACCCTAAACCCTAAACCCCTAAGCCCCTCAACCCTAAACCGCTTATATCGTCTCCGGCTCCCACTCTGCCCGGGCCTGTCGAGGTGCACATGCACGACCAACCTCGAATTCAATTAGTTCGCTACGGCTTGAGGTCTAAGGAGGGGTTTAGGGTTTAGGGTTTAGGAGGCCCAGGCTCAAGGGGATCTCATGGCAGACTCAGGGTACCATCCGCAATTTTTCTCTGACCCCTCAAACCCCAAACCCCATCTTTAGGGTTTGTTCACGGTGTAGGTTTTAGGGCTTAGGGTTTAGGGTGAACAATATCGTAACATAATACCATATTAATCAAACCTCATACGGCTTCCCCATGGTTAGATGGCTAGTTCTCCAAATTAGGGTACCCTTTGTCGGTCCCAAAAAAACATAGTACGGCACCCTTATTACTAGGACCCCCAAAGGGACCCTAATTTAGAGAACTACCCAAATCATGAAGCCATGCCATGTCGAGAAGGTCGTCGGTCGTCGTGTGTGAGTCACTGCGCAAACTGTCCCCCCGATGATGGCAACGGCCTACTAAAAGGATCATCAGGCCTGGTATCTAAGGTTGTAAATCAGGTAATTAACTATACTCATAGCCGGGTAACTACCTGCCCATGATCCTTAACGTGGCAATGGTCATTCAGCCACAAACCCTCCACAGCCACAGAAAGCTAAGCCCTGAAAAACGATACGACGCTGAAAACCATTCGAAGCTTCGTGATGGAGTCATTTCTGCGGATAACTTCTACCCCGTCCGGCGACTACATTTGCTACGGGAAATTGGGATTTCTCTGGTGTCTCAAATAAGGATCCTACTTTGCATGAGCTGGTTTGGGGTATGTATTATCAATAGCACTGATCCTATCTAGTCCTCAAGGCGTATTGGGGAGGGGTGCTTTTCCTAAGGATCCTGCTGTGTAGGTCTGGGCGCCACAACATGCAGTCCCTAGCAATGATCAATGTTTCCCGCAATGTCTGGGATCTGCTTTATGTTTAGTGTGCATATTGTTGTACGCGGGATCCTGACATGCGGCAGTCCTTTGAGAGTTGATTCTAGATTTCAGGTCGGGTGATTTTCTTGAAACTCAGTGCCCCTTCCTTCTGACCCTCACAGCCTGTGTTTGCACGTTGTCTTTTGCTACGGGTTTGGATGCATACATCGAATACCCACAAAGGTGGCGACAACGGCAAATAAGTTAACACTGATACACTGATACATTGTACCCTAAACCCTAAACCCTAAATCCTGAAGTCGAGTGGCGGTGCCAAATCCCGGACCCAGCTGAAGACAGCTTGTAGCTCGTAGTCCCCTCAGGTACAGTGTTTCGGGCTCAGCGGTTCGAGTTTCGAGTTCAGGTTCCTCTTTCTTGATGCAGAATGAAGACGTCCAACTACACAAGCAGGTACAAACACGCATACATATATATATATATGTATATGTATATATACATATACAGACATACATATATATATATATATACACACAGTGTGTGTATATTTATATATATATATACATACACAGGCCCACATGCAGATATGCACATCCATACACATACTTGAAGCACATGCACATCCGCATGCCCGTGCAAATGCACATGTACCGGCCTGCACACATAGACACATGCGTACGCATACATAATCACACACATATATATATATACACATACATATATATATATACATACATACATAGATATGCGTTGCACATGTATACACACTTGGCGTGCATGTGCGCATACATTGGCATACATATGCCTCTGTACATGCGCGCACAGGCATACACTTATGGTTACATACATACATACATACATACATACATACATACATACAAACATACATGCATACATAAGTACATACATACATACATACGTACATACATACATGCATGCATGCATGCTTACATGCATACATACATACGTACGGCATAGGTGCAGATGCGAATACCTGTTGTTTGCTTTGATGGCCTGATATAGCAAATTCCATGGTAGATTACAGTATGTATAAAATCATTATTGTATATAAATATATTTGTGAAGCTACCATACAACACTTTAAAATATAACATTGTGTTTCATAGCGAATTGGGACTCTGGACAAAGGGTTTTAAAGGGTTTTGCATAGAGGTTTGCAGGGGCTACAACCCTAAACCCTAAACCTGATCACCCCAACACCCTAAACATTATACCCTAAACCCTCAAAACTATCACCCTAAACCCTAAATGTTCTTTAAAGGCTTTAGGGACTCTGGCTTGGGATTTTGGGCTATAGGGTTCTACAGGGGTTCTGGGTGTAGATGGGTCTTAGGTGTAAGGTTTGGGGTTGTTGGGGTGCTGGGCACCAGAACATAAACTTGTGAGTTGTTCTATAAATTAGGATCCCTTTTCGGGTCCTTTTTCTGAGGGTGCCCGTACTATTTGGGGAACCCTAACTTCAAGAACTGCCCACGTGGCTTCTCGATCTCGTGTGGTTTAGCAACCTTCCCTCCCAGCACGCCCTCAGCTCCTTGCGAACCGTGTAGCCTGAGAACGAACTCACCCCGTGGAGTTGTCCCTAAACCCCCCGTACCCTAAACCCTAAACCCTAACCCCTAAACCCTTAAACCCTAAACCCTTCAACCCTTAAACCCAAAACCCTAAACCCTTAACCCCTAAACCCTTGAACCCACTATGGTAACCTAGATTAAATCCTCTAACAAGAGTCCTACGCCGCTAAACCCCCTATGTGGTTAGGGTTCAGCATTTAAGCTTAGGGTTCAGGGTTTAGGGTTCAGGGCTTTGGGTTCAGGGTTCAGGGTTTAGGGTTCAGGACTTAGGGTTCAGGGTTTAGGGTTTAGGGTTCAGGACGTAGGGTTCAGGGTTTAGGTGTTTACGGTTTAGGGCTCCGCCCCACAAAACCCTGAACCAACCCATAAACGCTGAACCCATTAGGGTTGCGATCTACCCCCAGAAAAAAGCCGCGGTGCCGTAGCCGAGGGCCGCGAATTTCTCCCGAAGCTCAGGCAATGCGTTCCTATTCAGAACGTTGAGCTAAGAGGGTGCAGGGTTCAGGGCTTCGGGCTTAGGGTTCAAGGTTTGGGGAGATCGGGGGTTCAGGTTTTGCATTATGGTTTTAGGAGTGCTGTGGGTTTAGGGGCCCTGTTTAGGGGTTCGGGGTTTAGGGTTTCGAGCTAGGAGCTACAATGTAGGCGCCGTACTCACCAAAACAGAGTTCCTATGGGGTTGTTTAAAGGGTTTTATACAGGTTTTATAGGGTTTTGAATCAAGACATATCAAGGAATCGTATGGAAAATTAACGGTAACCAACCCTAAACCCTAAACCCTACACCCTAAACCCTAAGCCCTAAACCCCTAAACCCTAAACATTAACGGCAACGATTCAGGTCTCTAGATTGCGATTGTTTTTAAGATCCTGTCTTGCAGGTCCCCTACGGTTGAGGGTGTCCGAAACAGCCATAACCACAAGAAATGAACAAACAGTGATCACGGAGACAAGCTGGACGTCACCTTTCATGTAGCAAATATAGCAGAGTCGTCATATAGAGTAGATCCTCAGCAACAAGATGGTCTTGGATCGTAGCTGGATATTGCGAGCTCAGGACATGTGAAATACTGATAGCACTAGGAACCAGCCGCGTCAGAGGATCGAGATTGCACAACGATTCTCGACTGCAAGTCTTGATGAACCATACCTGATGGCTGCCGTTAGATTGATGATGGAGACAGTGTTAGCTTGTGCTTGGAAACCACATTTCCCATAATCATCAACGTTGGTGCGTTGATGCTACTGATGGAGAAAGCCAGTTTAATCATGCCCTTTCGCCGAGATTTACTGTGCCAACCGTCATCAACGGCATTGAACAGATCCTGCCCTAAACCCAAAACTTCATTTGAAAGACCAGCATTTTAACCTGACGCTGTACAAAACATCCCCCCTATTCCTAAACTTCGCTTGTTGCACTTCGAGGGAATTCATCCGAGTCTCTCGTGGCTGGCGGAAGCCTGGCAGGGCCAGGAAGTTGAGGATTAGGGATCTATGAGGGTTCTCGAAGAAGGCTTTGGATTCATCAGGGCTTGGCTGCTCGAGGCTGTAGGCAGAGTTTTGGTGTTTAGTGGTTTATGGTGTTTAATTAAGGGCCTAGTGTTTGGGGGTAACACGGGTCTAGGGGTTTTATGAGCGAAGTTGAGGGTTTAGATGCTTGTTTGGGAACGGTTCCCGAAAACCCTAATCTCCGAATCCCCGAACCCCTAACCCCTAAACCCTGTACTTAAAGCTTACGACTGCAGTACCTGGCCTAGCCCAGGTCAGGGTTAGGGTTTAAGGGTTTAGGGCATCGGGAAACGGTGAACTGTAGGGTTCGGGCGTACTACGGTTAATGATATAAACCCTGCATTACCCATAAAAAGGAATATATACCATAATTCCATAGTTTAGGGTCCTCAAGGTAATGCTACCCCACAATAAGGAATATACCATAATTTCCATAGTTTAGGGTCCTTCAGGTAATGCAGGAGTTTATATCATCCACAGCATGTTGAGCTTGAGGTGTTCGGGGTTTCAGGTTTGGGGCCTCGGCTCTGAGGTTTTGGTTTTAGGCTCAGGGTTTTCGGGGTTGACACGGTTCAGGGTTTAGGGTTTAGGCTCAGGGTTTCTCGGGGTTTAAGCGGTTTGGGGTTCAGGGTTTCCGGTCAGGGTTTCGGGGCTTAAACGGTTCAGGGTTTAGGGTTTAGGCTCGGGGTTTCGGGGTTTAGGACTTGGGCATTGCGGTTCAGGGTGCGGTTTCCATGTAAAGGGATTGGGGCAAAGACTTGTGCTGTAGCCTTCTGCTTCATAGAGGGGCCTGACTAGTTAGAATAGGCTTTTGAGGTATTATATGAAGAAGGAAACCCCAAGCAAGCCTACTCTTGCAACCTCTACGACTTTGGAGACGAGGTGGGCTGAGCTTCCTTTGTGCGGCGTTCACTTCTTAAAGAAAGAGCCTCAACCCCTAAAGCCCTGCAAATGCAAAGCTTCATGAATCGAATGGGTTTTGGTGTATGTTGTCATATAAGTATGAAAAGGAACCCTGCAGAAATTCAATAGGCTCTAGGTTGGATGGCTTCGGGAGAGCATTCGGCACAGGCTCTTGCGGAAAGCTCGCGATGCATGGAGCTTTAAGGGTCAAGGTTCAGGTTCACGGTCCTAAACCCTAAACCCGAAGCCCTAAACCAGAAGCCTTAAAACCTGAACCCTAAACCGTAAACCCTAAGCCCTAAAGCCTGAACCCTCAACCCCAAACCCGAAGCCCTAAAGCCTAAACCCTAAACCCTTAGCCCTAAAGCCTGAGCCCTAATTCCCTAGCTTACTCTGTGCTTGTTGCTCCTTGGGCGACGAACTCTTTCACTCAGAGCATGGGCGCTGAAAGGAGGCAAGGAGTCACGGAACCACTGCTGGGTTCTTGTGAAGGGATTTAATTTAAGTTGCCATCATAGGTAAGATCTATCGTAAATAGTCTGGTTTCCTTATTATGGTAACTTAAGTCAGATCCCTTAAGAAGAACCCAGACTGTACAGGCCTTAACAGTTTGAGTAGGGCTTTTCTATCTTTAACAGAGTTTCACGCAAGGGACCGCAAGAATCAACAACGGGTTTTGTGGGGGGAGGACGAGGCATATTGTGGCATGCTTTCACAGGGACTTTCAGGAAAGTTGGTGCAATTACAAAGTACTTACTGCTTAACCTCCCACGGCTAGGTGACTGCACGCCTGCTGTCGGACCATGGACAGAGCCGAACGCTGGCAGCTGACCAGAGCCTGACAAACGGCAGAATCTCCAGAACCCGCTTAACTCCGGCCACCCTAAACTTTAAACGCCTAAACCCCTAGCCCTGAACCCCCGAAACTGTAGATCGAAATCCCAAAAACCTTTAAACTCTTGAACCAAAGCTGCAAGCCCACGAAGAGACCAACAGGATTCTGAGCCCCAAGCCCTTCGCCCATATATGGCTTCCTTTCATTGCTCCTTTTGAGGCTCCTTTTTAAGGGTTTCTTTAGTTAAAGGGTTCCTGTAAGGCCCTTTATGGGACCCTAAGGACTCCCAGAGGTACCCCAACTTGAGAAAAACACGACAGGTGCTTGCGAGGAAGGGATGGAACAGCCGCAACTTGAAGGGCGCAAATCCTAGATCGTGAAACCGAATGAGTTTCATAAGTTCTTTTGTTCAAGGGTTCTTCAATGCCGCGCGGTTTGCAGTATTGGCACCTTTGTGGGTGCTATGTTACAGTGAGGGTCCTATAAGCTGAATATAATAAGACTCTAAACCCTAAGCCCTAACTCTTTGTAAGAGCTGAAAATACACTAACAACGATGGTTCAGGTACAACCCAAACCTGGTCTCCGAATCACACACACCCTGAACCCTAATCTCTACTTTCAGCCCTCACTTGTAGCATGCTCGAGCTACTGAGTTTTGCGTTTCTGACCCTTTCCTGATACGGGATTCCATGGCTCCACAATCCGTTCCTTGGCGTAAGAACACCTCAAAAACGAGCGATTGACCCACGTTGATCCATGTTGACCCCCAACCCCCACACCCAAGCCATGTCATGATCCCTAAACTCTAAAATGCGTGCATACAAACGTACACCCGCATCTAAATCTCCATACCCATCTGCAATGGTCTCTCTGCATCTAGGTCTATATCTACATCTATGTCCACATCTATATATATATATATCCCTGTATCAAAACATATATTCTATATTGTATGTGTGCACTATGTATATGTATACGCATATATTTATATACATACATACATATATATATATATGTCTCTATGCCGATGTCAGTTCCATCTATCTATCTATCTATCTGTCTGTCTATCTCTCTCTATCTCTATCTCTATCTGTATCTCTATCTCTATCTCTGTCTCTGTCTCTATCTCTATCTCTATCTCTATCTCTATCTATCTATCAATATCTATGTCTCCCATGACCAGAGCGCGGCCCCGCAAGAGGCCTGGATTGACCGAAGCTCGGACATCGGGAAGACCATGCTCCAAAGGGCTTGGCTGTCGTCCAAGATGCCCACCTCTTGGTGTTTATTTAGGGTTTAGGGTTTAGGGTTTAGGGATATCGGCACCTTCACCATCAATTCGAGAGAGTTTCGAGGTTTTCGAACTTGGGCTCTTGAAAGGGCTTCTATTCGGGTTCGAAAGGAAGAAGGCCTTGATGACAAGGACATGGCTTTGGAGAATATGGTAGTTTCACATATAGGCACTACGCGAGGACATTGAGTTGTCAGACCGCGACATTCGTTCTCGGAATTCGTCTTCCTTGTTGGGCTTAGATGACAAGAACGCAAAACACGACCCGATGTTTTGAGGCTCCTCGCACGATACTGGGGTTCAGGGTTTCAGATTCAGTCTGACACGTCGACATAATGTAGCGACGGAGCTCATACCGGCATATTTACCGAAATTTGTAACAATAATGTCAACTACTCGCAAGCACGAGCGCAATCTTAGAAGTCGCCAGGGAGATACTGCTGGAGCTTCCGACGATTAGAGGGAAATTGGTCGGAAGAGCTCGCGCAACTTAGTAGACGGTTTCCGCTCCGTTGTGCTCCTCGCATCTTTAAAGCTGATGTGCAATCTTGACGGCGATTCTAGTTCTTGCTCGTGGTTTCTGCCGGCTTTGTCTTGTGCTGCTGGCAAGCAAAGTCCTAAGACCCCCAAACACTTAAGAGAAGGGCCTTAATACTCAGAACAGGCTTTTGGTGTATATTGTAATATGATTGTAATAAGGAACCCTGAGGCATAATTTTGGTAATAGTTTACAGGCCCCTATATTAAACTCTACAGTTCCCGAAAAAAAACACCGCGAAACCTCCAACACTAATCCTTCCTCGAACACCCTGAAGCCTAGACCTTCATCGTGCTGAGCCCCCAACCGTTCGGGAACCCGTACAGGTACCCTCAAAAGGAACCCTTCGAAGGAATCCGAAATTACCGACCCTGTTCTCAGACCCAGAAGGTTCCCTCTTCTAGTATAATATGGTATGCCATAGCAGCTTATAGCATGAGCATGCCCATATTATTTTTAAAATGTAGTAAAGTTTACCCGCAAACCCTACACCCTAAACCCTAATGTAGGGGCCTTAATAATTAGCATAGGGTTTTGGGGCCCATTATACTACAATTGTAACAAGGAGCCCCCAAAATAGTATAGGTAACTATTAAGGCCCCTATATTACGAAGACATACCCCCCAAACCCAAAACCCAAAACCCACAAATCGTCCACCCTGTTCCAAGACCTCCCGGAGCGCTGACGCCAAGCTCGACTCCTCTACGGAGCTGATGATCCAGCTGGGGGGGACCACCTGGCGATCTTATAAGCTTAGGGGCTGAGTACCCTAGCCCAAAAAAGGTTAACCTTTCAAGTTTTTTTTGTGAGATTATATAAGCCCCAAAAGGTTAAAGGTTACCTACTCAGCCTCTAAGTGAGGGTCTACGCAGGGTTTTAGGGCTTAGGAATATAAGGGTTCCTTTTTGGGATCCTTGAGGATTCGTCTAGGGGTTCGTTTAAGGGCTCCTTTAGGGGTTTGCGGTTTCGGGTTGATTAGAGTTTAGGGTTTAGGGGTCCTTTAAGGGTTCCTGTAAGGGATCTAGAAGGGTTTAGGGGTAAGGTTGTCGGAAGATGTGGGGGGGGGGGGGGGAACCTGAAGCCGAAGAGGCTTAGGGCTTGGGCTTGGGCTTGGGCTTGGGTTTAGGGTTTAGGGTTTAGGGTTTAGGGTTTAGGGTTTAGGGTTTAGGGTTTAGGGTTTTTGGTGATGGCCTTTTCGGTGTCCGCCTGTAACAGCATCTCCCAACCCTATTGGGCAGGCACACACGGCGTAGGGCTTAGGCCGTAGAGTCTAAGGGTTTAGCGGTTTAGGGTTTAGGGCTTAGGATTTAGGGAGCTTGGGGAACCACTTGAAATACTCATAGTCACACTAACAATAACAAGTAATTGTTGAAACGATAGTACGTAGCACCGGTTCCAAGGCTACGAGGATGATAGCATTGAAGGTTGCCAGAGCTCCTGCCTCGGGGGCCTTTGCCAGAAGGGTGGCATATCTTGCGCAGGCGCCCGCAACAGAATAGGCCATCGGGACGCCACAAAGTTCCTAAACCCCAAACTGTAAAGCCTGAAATTCTTAAGCCTAAACCCTAAACCCAAAGCCATTAATGACAGAAGGACTATATTGACTATATGGACGTAAGTAAAAAACACTAGCGATTCCGACCCCTATACTACCGCTTCACAGTCCTGTCGTCGGCCCGTTTTGGTCCTGCCGTGTGGTAGCTCTCGCAGGGGCCTCTACTGCCCCAACTGAGCGACACAGCTATGAGATTTCAAGGGGTCTTCCTGAGCGTCTATTGCGCCCCTAAACCCTAAACCCTAAACCCTAAACCTTAAACCCTAAACTAAGCTTTTCAAGCATGGCTGAGATTGCTCTGCACTCTAGAAGCCTGCAACCATCATGTCCCACAACCAGACAGACAGAAAGCTCCAGTATGCCAAGCCTGGGATTCTATGCCGTGGGGGCGGATCGAAGATATATACATAGCCAAGAGCCTTTCTGGAGCTTCCGCCGTCCTAACTTTTGAATCACTTCTAACTTGTAACTTGTAGTTAGTAAGGCTTGGGAATCGAGGTTTTGATAGGTCGACAGTGGGCTCCAGGCTCCAAAAGAACGACACGGAGGTAGCCGTGGCAACCGCGCGCGGCAAACTTGGCTAAGGCTGCGCAGATGCGCAAGTGTCAATGCATGTGGGTTGGTGTGCTCGGCTTAGGGATAAGGCTTGAGGTTTGGATTGTTCCTGATATCCTGCACAGTATTCAGCTGTGAGAAGGAAAAACGAAGAGGCGTTCATCGTCCAACATGCGATCCAACACGTGGCCCAATCAAGTTGCCCATTGATGCCAACAAGATGCACCTGCTATCTGCAACCGCCCAGTAGCCCAACGAGTTTCACCCACATGCAACACAGGACCTATAGCAGTTGCCCTCAGCCGCAAAGACGAAAATAGTTTAAACTCAACAGTGACTCTACAGTCGGCACTCCAACCCACCCGCTCGTGTCCAGCACATGGAAAAGCTGGTAGAGATAAACCTACTAACTAGTATGTCGAAGCTCCGCTTCGCGCCAGTGCAAGCGGCCCTAAGCCGCAGCATCGTTGCTAGGTGGAGATTTCCAGCCAGGAGCGTCTCAGTCTTCATCATCCTCCTCCTCATCATCCTCGGCGTCCCATCTTTGCTTGCCGCTGTCTTACAACGCTATAGACTTCAGGCCGTTGTACTCCGAACCCCAAAGCAGGCACCCCCCCCCCCCCAAGCCGAGGTCCCAAAATCCCAAAGCACTAAACTTAACCCATGGAGCCCCACATTGCAGACATCATCGTGCTTAGCATGAACTCTCATGTGTTTTGTATTATACGCCAGGATGGTAGCATGTTAGATCCAGACCTAGCTGTGAGTGCTTACAAGAATAAAACGTGCAAAGAAGTAGTTACACTCTGCCAAGTCTCGTCGTCCTCATCCTTCTCCCTTTCATCCTCATCCTTCTCCCTTTCATCCTCGTCCTTCTCCCATTCATCCTCCTCCTGCTCCCGTTCGCTGCCCTTGTAGTCGCGTTCCTGCAGGCAGTATATGGATCTCGAAGCACGGTGAACTCCAACGCAAGGTCATGGATCTGAAACAGTACGTAGTCGCAAAGAATTAAAAGCCACACAACGGCGGGTGTTTCGCCTAAGCTGGAACTGCAGCCTCGGCTTGTGTCGGACCCCTCTACGGCTACCACTGCCGGCCTGTTCTGCTAAGACATGTGACAGCTTGTCATAAGTCAGGCTCAGCGTGATTGCAGAAGAACCAGAAAACTTGTCACACAAACGCAGCAACTATGACGACGATCACAAAAACCAGGACGACCACGGCGACGGTGACAACCACTGGGACCAGGACCAAAACTGCCGCCGCCGCCACCAACATCCCTCAGAGAATGCCGCTCCTCCATGTGGTCTGCCCAATCGCAGTCTTCAAGGAACTGCCTTCTCACAGGTTTTGGGCAGGCAGTATCCTGTGCTTTCGGGCTACGGGCTCTACAAGATGGTTTGGGGAGGCGCACGGCGAGAAAATAACTGACGCACCCCTCGAGAAGCCACGCAGCCCAGCCATGCCTGTGCTTTTCGTCGATCTCCATGTCATGCTCGTCCCTTTCCTCATCCTCTTCGTCCTCCTCATCCTCCTCATGATCTTCCTGCAGCCGGCGGTCGTCATCGTCCTGGCACACGGGTGAGCTGGCACAGATTCCACTTGGGGGCTCCAACTAAGGCAAAGGTTGAAGCATTTAAACTCAAGTCCGATATAAAGGCTTTCACTAAGCCAGCACAATGCAGTGCCGTATTCCGGTATCTCGGCCACATCACGGTTTGCAGATTCGATAGACAGCTCTGGCACAGTGAGGCTCCCTGCCCGGAGGTTCAACAGGCACGGCAGCTGTCGAATATCCAAGGTCGGACGGTCTTTCCCCATGAACACTCACACCGCCCACCCCCAAAGATCACATCCTTCTTCCCCAAGGCCTAAAACTTTCACCACCAAAGCTAGGGCATGCTGATGTGGACATCACCTCTGTGCCATTGAGAGTTTCGTATCGTGCAGATAATGTGCAAACCCTACATAGAAGACTGGTACTACATCGCCCAGAAGGGCCCCGACACTATTGATCTATCTACAGGCCATGAGCAAGACAAACCTGTCGTAGTCGTAGTCGGGTATCTTTCAGGTGCCAGACCTGATAAGGATCCGTTTACATACAATGCCTGTTTAGCTGGGCGCTAAGCGTGGGGACCCGAGCTCTTCACACCTGGAAGTATGAGGAGAACAAAGATGAATCAAAGGGCAAAAGGCTGTTCAGACATGCTGAGAGGAATAGGAAGTGTTGCCAGTTTCGTTGCGTCTTTTGTCTTGCTGGTCCCTAAAACTCTCGTCCCAAGTCCCGCCCGGAAGCCTCCGCTCTCTACAGCTTCCTATAGAAGCCTGAATAATTAGGTTTCGCTGCGTTTTACATACTTGTGCCAACTAGCTACTATCACAAATTTATACCCCAAAGCCTATTCTGACTCTTTAGGGCCCGACATCAAAAACCCTTACAGACAGTTCTACGAAGCTCATTAAGACCCTGTAACAACCACATTCTAGTTATCACCCTAAAACCCTATTATAAAACCAGAAACCCTAAACCCTAAACCCTGCACTCTAATACTAACCCTCAGACTCTCCCTCATAGTGTCACTGTAAAGGAACCCCTTAAACGAACCCCACTTACTCCAGGGTTTAGGGTGTGGGTAACCCTTTCAACGGAACCCTTGCAAGGAGTCCTTAGACGAACCCCGGTTCCCTGCACCCTTGACCCCTTAACCTCCCATATTCCTAAACCCTCTTATCATCCCTAAGAGCCGAATCTTAGAGGAACAAACCCTAAACCCTGGATGCTATTATCATCCCGAACGAACGCTAAACACCAAATGCGATTCGCTATCATCCCCCCAAAAGACCAGATTCCCCTGCACCCTAAATCCCCAAACCCAGACCCAAAAGACCTGATTCCCTAAACCCCTAAACCCCTAAACCCTAAACCCTGAACCCTAAACCCTAAACCCTAAACTCCAAAAGACCAGCTTCCCTGAACTTTGGAAATCCGGCTCCCTGGGCCTCTCGTTCTCGGCCCTCTCGGCCTCTTCCGCCCGGCTTTCGGTCTCGGTCGCCCCGCTCTCGGTCTCAGAGAAGAAAAGGTTTGAGGCTTAGGGTTTAGGGTTTAGAGCGTTTAGGATTTAGGGATTTAGGGGTTTAGGGGTTTGGGGTTTAGGGCTTAGGATCTATAGGGCGTGGGGTTCAGGGGTTCAGGGTTTAGGGAAGCAGTCAGCTGGGTCAAGGCTGCTAAACCAGCCTGACTGCTCCCCCTACACTTCCGGCCCCAAACCTAACCCCTAAAGCCTTACAGAACCCCTAAACCCTTACTTATAATCCCAAAACAACCCTAAACCCTAAACCTTAAACCCTAAACCCTATAACCTTAAACCCTAAACCCTAAACCCTATAACCCTATAAACCCTAAACCCTACACCCCAAACCTCAAACCTACTTCCATGCGCAGTCCGCAGGAGGCCTGGGCCGCCCCGCAGATGTCCGCCTCGCGTCGCGTGGCGCTTCCAAACCTTTTAGGGTTTAGGGTCTTGGGATTTAGGGTTTAGGGTTTTAGGGTTTTAGGGATATAGGGTTTAGGGTTTTAGGGTTTAAGGTTTATAGGGTTTAGGGTTTAGGGTTTAGGGTTTTGCACAGGTTTAGGGTCTTGGGATCACCGAGAATTTAGGGTTTCGGGCTTCTCTTAAGGGTTCCGCTACGGGCCTAGGGCGGTGTAGGGTTTGGGGCAGCTTTAACCACAGGATTCCTGTATTCAGCTTTCAGGCTTGCTTTGAGGGTTCCTTGGCGAGTTTAGTTGCTTGGCGCTGAGGGCTGGGCAAGGGTCGTCGAGTGCTGACCTTTCTGCATTCGTCACGTTGGTTTGCCAAGGCGGTGTAAAGCCTCTGTCATCATTGATTCCCTCCCTAAACCCTAAACCCTAAGCCCTAAACCCTATCTTCCCCACATAAACAAATCGACCCCAAACCCATCAAATCCCAAGAGCCAAGACATCCGAGTCCCACGCCATGCAGAACCGCGGCTCTGCCACCCCATCGATGCCATCCACGCCGAAGCTTTGAGCTGCGGCCCTGACGAGCATTGTCTGTTTATACTTTTGGGGACTCTTCGGGGAGACTACTGTTGCCTTAGCTCCAGAAGGGGAGGGAGTGGGATTTCGGGCTTCGGGTGCAAGATTTCCGGAGGGCTTACAACATTTTTGGGGTTCGAAATTGATGCAACAGCAGCAGCCCAACCCAAAATCCTCCGGTCCAAACCCTAAGCCCTACATCAAAGCCTAAACCTTGATGGGCCTAAGTTTCAAACTCCCAACCAAACCCCGAACCCAACAGAACACCCAAAACCCTAGACAAAAACCCTCGTCCCGAAGCTTCAAAATCCCAAACCACTGCCCTATGCTTCCAAGGACCGTATAGTTAGGTCCCTAGACCCCTTAAGGACCCAATGATCAGGTCCCTGGAAGCAAAGGGCTGCGACGGGAGCCTCAGCTTGTCCTTGACAGTGTCCAGTGGCAGATCCTTCAACGCCTTCCGCCGAGAAGAGCCCCATTGAAGCTTCTGGGATAGGGTTTAGGGGTTTGGGCCTAAACCCTAAACCCTAAGGGTTTGTAGGGTTTAGGGGATAATGTAGGAAATTGTAAGGTTTAGGGTTTAGGGGATAGTGTAGGAACTTGATTAGGAAACCGTGGGTGTTTATTTGGGAGCATGAATCCTGATATTTTGGGGCTCTGGGGCCAGGGTTTCTTGATCAGGCTCCTACATCATTGTTTCCTCGAAATTAGGATCCGGGTGACTCAGGTCTACATTGGACTAATTAGGCCAGGCTCTGAAGCTCTGTTGCACCTTAATGGCCGGGGTGGGTACTTGGGGCAGCAGCTAAGGCTGGCCAGATACCCGACGTCCTCAGCACCAACGCTCTAAGAACCCCCTAAACACCCATCCTAATCCGGGTGAAGGACCTCAAATTCAGGATGCCGCCATCTCCTGAAGGAAGAGAACATCTGTATCCGCCGCATAAGCGTAGACAGACTAGTAGGGGATTTGCACATACTTGAAGGATCATGGGACGTAGTAGCGAGGGTGAAAGATGATTAAAACCCTCACTTAAATTCAACTTACATGCAAAAGGCTCGCCCTGAGGGTTCTTCTACGGGCTTCTCTGACTTGGGGTTTGGGGCCAAGGGTTTTGGGTTCGGGTTTGGGCTTCCCAAAGCCTGAACCCCACCACGAAGCAAACTTCAAAGCCACGAACCCCTAAACCTCAAACGCCTGAGTCAAACTGAACCCGAAAACCGAGACACGAAACCCTGAACACCTAAGCCCCAAAAGCTCAACTTCTAAAAAGCTGAACCCCTAAAAACCAGAGGCTCGTGACAATGCCCCTAAACCCTAAACCCTAAACCCTAAAACCCAAAACCCTAAACCGTGATAATGCTGAATGGAAGCCCTCGCGCCTCGAGGACTGCCCGCGCTTGCGCCACGCTGTGCCGGCGCACAGTGTAGAGGACATGAACGTCTGGGCTGCGGCAAAGGGTTTAGATTAGGGTTTAGGGTTTAGGGTTTAGGGCTGGAGGACGTAGGGGTTGGCTTAGGGTATGCTTAGGGTATATAGGGGTATAGGGGTGGTGGGCTCGTAATTTGTCCGGATCTTACAACCCTAAAGCCTCAACCTCATATAGGTTGGAAGTTTCGGAGTTTGCCTCCTCGAGCAGAAAACGACAGAAAGTTCCCAAGCCTCCCGACACTCCTTAGCTGCGGTGCAGGGGGCATTGCTCCTCAGATGGCATCGGTTGGAGACGTCGCCCCAATCCATCAGATTCCTGGAAGGACACGGTCGCTTCTCAGCGGATTCAGATCGGTTGAAGGCTCGGGTTTGCAGGAATCGGAAGCGTACCGGTGGTGTCACCTCGCCCAAGCAGCAGCTCTGGTGTGGTGCAGAAGACGTTTTGATGATAGTGATCGGTGAGACGAGCATTAACCATAATGCTTGAGCGCTTGTTAACAGGAACCCGGTGTTTGCTTTTGGCCATCTTTTCCCCTAAACCCTACACCCCTAAAC
>CAJNJA010044430.1:0-11068 GCA_905231915.1 Symbiodinium necroappetens | reverse complement strand
CCTAAACCCTAAACCCCACAGCCCTGAACCCAGAAACCCAGAAGTCCTTCTCGCTGGTGTCGTGGAGAAGCTCCTTGATCCTCACGTCCTTGAGACTCGCAACATGTTCGACCCCTTGGGTTCTTGGGGTTTAGGGTTTAGGGTTTAGGGGGGGGTTAGGGTTTAGGGTTTAGGGTTTAGGGTTTAGGGTTATGGGGGGTTATAGGGCCCAGGGTTTCTTAATGGGGTTCTATATATTAGGCCATTAGGGATGGTTGAGGGTTGAGAGTCATGTTCGACCCTGGGGCTTTTGGGGTTTAGGGCTTAGGCTCAGGGCCTACGCCCCAACACTCTGCTGTTCTAAAGTCTTAAGGAACTTAAAATTAAGTTGCCATGATAGGAATCTGTGGTTAAGAATGTGGCTTTATCTCCTTAGCATGGTGACTATGCAATTATATCTCCTGGACGAGAATCCTGGAAACCCCCTCACCCTGAAGCCTCAAGTAACCCCAAACCCGCCCTAAACCCTAAACCCTCAACCTCATCAGCTCAGCTTCCAAGAGATGGGTTTAGGGTTTAGGGACAGTAGTGTAAGGTGTTGAGAGAAAAGGTTTTTCACTGCTGCCGCATATAGTCACAGGGGCCTTACCAATTAGAATAGGGTTTGGCGGGTATGTTATACCACAATTACTAGTAGGAACGCAAAGGAAAAATCTTGGTAGTGATTTGGGCTTTCAAATTCAAGCCTTCCAGCCCTAAAGCCCAAACACCCAGATTGCCGCAAAAAACACCCAAAGTCGTATTCAGGGGAAGCAAAGTTGTTGGGTAGCACGCGGACCTCTGGTTTTGTAGCGACACTAGATGGCCAAAGCCTGAGCCCCGCACCACGAAACCCTCAGAATCACATTAGGATTTAGGGTTTAGGTTTAGGGTACTACAATCAAAAAGCCAGCTGCGATTCACGGGACAGCATAGTCTTGTCCCCGAAACGCCCAGGCCCAAAACCCTCAACCCCAAACCAAACCCAGCTGACATTTCCGCAGGGTGCTGCGGCATCCAAACCGTCGTAGAGGCTCGCGATCCCAGAGGAAAGAGCACTCCGAGCCTGACATGCTAGGGCAGTAGGCTTCTAAGTATGATTTAGGGTTTAGGGTTCAGGGCTTAAGTCCAGAAGCAGGGTTCAGGCGTTTAGGGTTTGATTCAGGGTTTAGGGTTTTAGCATTTATGGATTTAGGGTCTCTGAAAAAGCTCGCGCAAGGAGTTTGCCGGGGTCCTGTGGCTTTATCAGTGTGTTGTCAGGGGATGTTGTCAGGATTTGTAAGGGTGTATGGGGTGTCAAATGGTGTCAAGCTTCCAGGAGAGCCCAGTATGGCCTAACGCAGGCCTAATGACCTAATGAAAGAATATTCCTCAAAAACATATGTAGTTGGAAGACAGGGCCCCTGAATATGATTTACGAAATCAAACCTCCTGAAATGGAGGGTTGGGCCCGCGGTGGGCCAGGGTTGCAATTCAATCAGGATAGGCTGGCTAAAGACTCAGCGGCGCAAGGTGTGATGCAGGGGAGCTCGATGCCCACAATTGTGTGGTTCTAAAGTAGGGTCCCGTTTTAAAGTCCCCAATGTAGTACCGGCACCAGTAAAAATAGGACCCTAAGGGGACCCTAATTTAGAGAACTACCCATAATCAAGAAGACGTCTTCCCTCCAGGACTTGTCTTGCCAACCCTTCCGCTTCCGTGGGACTTCACCGCGCCGCTAACTTCGAGGCGGCATCTTAACTAAATCCTGCACTAGATGATGTAGGGGCCGTAACAACTAGAATCGGATTCTCGGCGTTCCTCATTATAGTTACAGGACAATATGCCCCCAAACGCTATTCCAATTCTAATTGTTAAGGCCCCTACATTAATGGAGGATAGAAGAGGCATTAGAGCAACACCCGCTCAGCTCTGGGAAGTTTTGCACACAGCTAAAGCATATCAAAAGAAGCGAGGACGGTTCTGACACGGTGTAACAAAATCTGGAGAAGCTTGAGTATAGGATACTTGGCCATTGCTGCAGTGTCTTTTGGTGCTGATGTTAATGCTGGTGCTGACAGCAGTGCTTGTGTTGGCGGTCCTGGTCGTGGTGATGGCAGTTGTTGCTTGTATGGCGTGTTTCTCTGTGCTTGCCGCTGTTGGCGACACTGCAGTTTTTGTCGTGACAGTCGTCGCAAGCGTGCTGGTGTTCCCGGATGTCAACAGTCTAACGACGATGATGCCGGTGGATGATAGCGATGATGCTGATGTTGATAATGACAGTTGCACAAGAAACTGTTGATGTTGTTGCTGGTGTTACTCTTGCTGCTTGTGACACGTGGCCGCCACTGCTTGTGCTGTGGTCGATGCATTCTATGGCTCTCGTGCTCTTCGTCCGATGATTAGTATCACCATTCTTACAGGCTTCTTGTTATTAGTATTGTTGTCGTTTGTTATTTTTGTCGTTTGCTGTGCTTGCTCTTGTTGTTGTTGTTGCTGCTGCTGCTGCCGCTGACGACGACGACTGCTGCCGCTGCCCATACTGCTACTTCTACTGCTGCTACTACGCCCCGAGGTTCAAGCCCTAAAACCTAAACCCTAAACCCTGAACCCCATGTGCAACTTCCCCCCATCTGCTCTTTGAAGAACCTGGGGCTGTGCGAGGAAGCGCGTGGCATTCGAGACCGACAAAGTAAAGAAACCTCCCATCTCCTTGGCAGCTTTAAGGTTTCCGGGTATAGGGTTCAGGGCTTAGGGTTCATAGGGTTAATAGGGTTAATAGGGTTAATAGGGTTAATAGGGTTAATAGGGTTAATAGGGTTAGTAGGGTTTAGGGCCTTTGGGGCTCAGGGTTTAGGGTTAACAGGGTGCATAGGGTTTAGGGTTTTTTGATGATCAGCGCCCTGTAACTGAGACATTGATGCCTATGGCAAAAGCTCGTAAGCACTCTGTGTCTAGGCAGTTGAAACATCAAGGCTCAAAGCAAGCCACGGGAGCCCCGAAAAGTTAGACGTCTGCTCGGGCAAAATATATTTCGACAGCCTTTGACAATTGACCAGACTTGCAATCGCAAACACACACACACACACAAACAGTCTGTATGAGTGTATATTTACACACATATATTAGGGATAACTTTTGGACTTCTTTGTCGATCGGTTGGACAGATAAAGTCCGCTGTTAAGTAGGGTCTTCTGCTACACAGGGTCTTCTGCTAGACAGGGTCTTCTGCTAGACAGGGCCTTTGTTAAATTAGATAGACAAGAGATCAGGCAGTTCTGACGTCAAAATAGTTTGGCTTGGCTTCGCTTTCCTTGGCTTGGTTTGGATCCGCGTGGCAGTAACCTTGAAATGCTTACAAAACCACCTGAGCGGGATATGTATGTATGTATGTATGTATGTAGGTAGGTAGGTAGGTAGGTAGGTAGGTATGTATGTATGTGTGTATGTATGTGTGTGTGTATATTATATATATATATATGGTCAAGCGTCTGGCGTTCTCGGCCCCCCCCCCCCTCTGGGTTTGGTCTGGTAGGGGCGGGGCAGGGGGCGCGGGCTGGCGTGCGCTAAGGGCTCAACCCTGAACTCCAAAACCGCACAACCTTTTTAAAGAAAAAGTTGGAACCCACACCCCACCCCACAAAAGGGGGGGGGGGGGTCCTGGACGATAAGGGGGACGGGGGGGCCGCGGGATATGTGTGTGTGTATATATATATAATAACGACGGATGTATCTCTCGTGCTTCCATATTTACCATGAGTTGCCTCATAAATTCCTCAAGGAGTGCCATCGCCGATACAAGCCTGCTCAACTAGTCACGCAATGAGCACTTGTCTTCAGCTCCTACATTGGCATCTTTCCAACCATCTAGTCTTCTAGCTCTAGCCGAGGCTTGTGGCACGTCAGCTGCAGCAGCTGCTTTGGAAGTTTTGCCAGATTGGTTGATCTTCTTCAGTTTTAAGAGCTTTGCATCTAGGATTTTGAGGGCCCTAGGCATTCGTATGTGCTGCTTTGGCTTTGTTCGGTTGACTTTAAATTTCTAAGCTGGGCAACCTTGACGGTGGAAACTAGCAAGTGCTGAGCAGAAGGCGGAACCATGAATCAAATCTGCACCGACAGACCTTTGTAATTTTGTGTTGGGTCGGCTTGACGTGGCCTGATCTCCTTCAAGCAATGTCAACACCGTACCAGGGCTTCGGAACAAGTTCTGGCAAGTAAGAGTACAGCCAACACCGGCGTTCGCGAATAGTTTTGCCAAGCAGCTGGCGCATATTCCTGCGGCAGTGGGCTAAATGCTTCGAGTTCTAAATCCTAAACCTTAAAGAGTCTCGAAGCCCCTACTTAAGTCTTATAAACCCCTGTCTGGCAAAACGCGAAAGCCCTAAAACCCCAAATCCACAAATAAGACAACAACACCCAAGCCACTGAAGCCCCAGGCCAGTGCGCTTATACCGATACACCAAAACAGCCTTACAAAAAAAGCAAACATCAAAAGCAATAAAGCTCAGGTTGAAACACCCTGATACAAACAATCATAACATGCCCTCTCTCAAAGCGAACAGAAGCCGCACACTTGAGGAGCTCAAACCCTCAAGCCTAAACTCCAACATCCTCATGTAAAGTTAAGACGGCTCAGGACTTGAGGCTTGGACTACTTCGTATAAGGACTCACTGACTTCATGGTTAGAAAAAAGGGGTTTTAGGGTAGACAGCTGTAGTTGCTTTGGGGGCCTATGCGGGGCTACTATCGGGGGGCTATAGTGCCAATCACTCCGACCGCTATCTCCTGGATTTTTGAATCCTCAGTCCTGAACCCCTAAGCCTAAACCCCTCAATCCTAAACCCCTCAGCCCTAAACCCTAAAGGTGACCGTGTCCTGGTTGAGAGATTCTGGTCTTGAAGGATTCAGGGTTAAGCGCTCTGGCCCCGTTTGGACTTGAAGGGCCGGAAGCTTTGGGATTTTGGGGTAGAACGAGTCTTAAAACCCTAAACCCTAAATCCTTGAGATTCTAGGGTATATCCTGTACTTACCTGGCCTTGTTTTGTGTTATCATTTTTGAGGAGTTCCCCGCAACCTGTGAGGGGATACTAGTACTAAGTACTAAGTATTCCGACCTGAAGCCTAAACCCTGAAACCCTGAACTTAAAGTAAGCGGCGTCGGTTTTCATAGTATTCCCTACGGCAGTGCTTGGAGCCTTAAACCCCAAGTCCTTCCTTAAACCCAAACCCTAAACCCTGAAAGCCCTAAGCCCTAAACCCTAAAACCCAAAAAGCCTTAAACCCCAAACCCTGAAAGCCCTAAGCCTTAAACCCCAACCCTAATCCCCCAACCCCTAAACCTCCCACCCCTAAACCCGTAACCCCGAACCCCCAAACCCCTAAAGCCAAAACCCTCAACCCTAGACATCTAAACCCTAAACCCTACACCTTGGACATCTAAACCCAAAGCCCTAAAGCCAAGACATCTACTAGAGATCGCCTCCTTGGGGGTCTCCAGGGCTGTCCCGTGGGACCTGGCCGGCCCTGCTGGCGGAAGGCCGAGTTCCAGGAGAGCTGTTTTAGGGGCTTCGGGGCTTGGGGTTTAGGGTTTAGGCTTCATTTAGGATTTTAGGGTTTAGGGTCAAGGCTTCATTTAGGATTTTAGGGTTTGGGGTTTAGGCTTCATTTAGGATTTTAGGGTGTAGGGGCTTCATTTAGGATTTTAGGGTTTAGGGTTTAGGGTTTAGGCTTCATTTAGGATTTTAGGGTTTAGGGTTTGGGGGTTTAGGGTTTAGGCTTCATCTAGGATTTTCGGGCTTTAATTAGGGTTTGGGGGTTGGAGGGGGTTACGGGTGTAGGGGTTTTGGGGTTTAGGGGTTGAGGGGGAACCCCAAAGGGACCTAAAGTAGGCGCCCTCAACGCAGCCGTAGTCTGATCATGATTCGTAATCAGAACACGGCTTCTTTGAGGGTTCTTTTGGTTACTAGAACGAGGGGTTCTAGAACACGAGGGTTTTTTGGGATCCTAGGATTTAGGTATAGGGGCTTTCAGAATGAGGAAGAGGAGACTTCGGCTGCCGGACCCATTTTTTGGGGCAACTTTTTGTTGCAATTTTTGGGCCTTCCTTGCCTTGACCTCCCTAAACCCTAAACCCTAAACCCCTCTGCCCCTGCCCCTGCCCCTGTCTGCTTGCTTCTGCCCCTGCCCCTCTACCCCGGATTGCCACCTGCACTGAATCACTGAAAGGGCGCTTTGGTGGAGAGAAAGAAGAAAGCCTTCTACAGACAGACTTTCACTGCTTACCGCCAGAGTACAATGCACTCAACTCGCCACTCGACGCAACCTTGTCGCAAGATTTTGTCGCCTACCCGCTATTCGCTATTCCACGGCAAATCCTAAACCCCAAACCCCAAACCCTAAAATCCCTAAGCCCTAAATCTGCATTAGTGTCATGCTGAAAGAGGGATTTGGAGTTGCCAGGTCTTGCGGTGTCGAAGGCTTGGTGTTTCTGGTTGACGAAGCCATAAACCCTAAACCCTAAACCCTAAACCCTAAGTCCGAAACCCTAAACCCTAAGAGTTAGCCAGGTGTTAGGAGTTCGAGGCTTTCAGGGCGCCCCCAGGGCGCAGGCTTCTCACGCGTCTAGCGCTTGGCAGGTAGCTTAGGGGTTGAGGCTTCAGGGTTTTAGGGTTCTCGGTGGCGGCACAAGAGCTCTCTGCGCACACCCCGAAACCCAATATAACCCCTAAACCCCGAACACCTAAACCCCTCCTTAAGCGAGTTGTAAGAGAAGCCAGAGTAAACCCTAAACCCTAAACCCTAAAGAGTCTCCAGGAGATTCTCGCAGCCCGGACGTGTGTTGAGCCTGAAGCTGAAGAGCTCCGGCAAGAGCTTCTGGCCCAGAAAGCATTTAGGGTTTAGGGTTTAGGAGGGTTTACAATTGGCTGACAGCTGACTGCTTTAGGGTTTAGGGGTTTCGGATGTAGAGTTTAGGGTTTTTAGGGCTTGCTGGGTCAACTTAGCCGCAAAAACCCCGAAAATCCAGAAGCCTTAAGCATAACCCCAAAACCGCATTCTCCATCATCCTAAACCGTCCTAAACTCCAGACCCCATCATCCGTTGCTAGAATCCCGTGGCGGCACACCCGCTTCTGCTTTCTTTCAGCTGCACTTTCCGTTCCCATAAGGAAGCAGTTCCCGATCCCCAGCTGCCTTCTACAACAAAGAATCGTGGAGGAAGCTCTAAACCGTGAGCCCGAGAGCCCTAGAGCCTGGGCCCTAAACCCTGAGGCCTAAACTCGAAGCCCCCGCAACCTTCCCATCTCAGGCCGGCTTGGGCAAGCTGGGTGGCTTCCATCCAGGCCCTCCGGTCCATGGGTTTGTTGGGTTTCCGTTGAAGGGCCTCAGAGGGGTTTCCACCCTAAACCCTAAGCCCTGAACCCCAAGAGCTTTCAGAAGGCAAGTCTCCCTGGTTCTTAGTAAAGAAGGGGGGAATAGATCCCTATAGGTCCCTATAGGTCCCTATAGGTCCCCTTTGTAGTAGTTTCAAAAGCCCATTCCCCCATTCCCTATTAAGAACCAGGCGGAAGTGTTTTTTTGGGATCAGGGTTGAGCGCTTCAGTTTTGGAGCTCTTGTTTCTGGCTTTACAAGTTCTAGGCCCTATGGCTTCTTGTTTGGGAAGTTTGGGCTTTCTGAGTGTGTGATAGTGAAAACCTTTCTTGGGGCTTTCTCTCAAACTTCTGGGCTTTTTTGGGCCCGTAATCATTACCGACATCATTCCTGCTTATAACTGTAGTAGAATATTCCACAAAACCCTATTCTAGTTATTAAGGCCCGTGCATTACCGTTTAGGGTTTGTATGGTATAGAAGCAGGAGGCACCTGGAGCGACGGAGGCAGTAGCAGTCGAGAAGAAATGACACAAACACCATGCAAAATGCAGGCGCTAATGTCTCCAATTACTTGCCAAGTTTTACAGATAGATAGATAGATAGATCGATAGATCGATAGACGGACAGATGGATAGATGGATAGATTCATAGATGGATAGACAGATGGATAGATAGACAGAAAGATAGATAGAGCTGCATACATACTTAGCGTAGTTTGTTCGCGTACCTGTCTAACGCAACCTGTCTGTGGATGTCATCCTCTTCACAGGCAGGCTTCGCCACGTAGCGTATCGGTACTCAGTTTCAGCGCGTGCTTGCTTCCCGGATCGCAGTAGCTAGACGTCGTTAGCTGTTCCGTTACGATGATGCTGCACCGTCCGCGGCAAAATCATCTCCTCCGACGCCTGCGTGGAGTCTGTGCCAAGTTAGGACAGGCAGCATGATGCCGGAAGTGGCTGCCGAAGCCTCTAGAGAAGCCTAGCAGCCACGAAGTCTCACATGGTCAGGCCTTGAGGCCGATAGCCATTTTGGGCTGAAGCACCTTCAGCCACGCAGGGGCGTAGCAAGGCCGAACGTGTCAGCACCATGGCGTGCGTCTTCCCCGCGAACCAGGTGATCGTGGTCGGTGGAGGCCTTGCCGGCATGTCTGCCGCGAACACGGTGATCGAGTTGGGTGGCCGCAGTCTGCTGCTGGACAAGTCCTCCTTCTGCGGCGGCAACAGCACTAAAGCCACCAGTGGCATCAACGGTGCTGGCACGAAAACACAGAAGGGCAAGTCCATCCCTGACAACGCCGAAGCTTCGACAGCCGTTGGGAGATCTTTAATCTTTTTGCTCTTATGAATTTGGTCTATGACTAGAGACAGTTTGAGCTTTCCTGCACCCGGTTATATATTGACGAAGAGAGGAGATCTTCATTGCGGACACTTTGAAGGGTGGCGCCAAGAAGCCGGAGCTCGCCAAGGTTTTGTGTGCCAACAGCGCCGCGGACGTGGATTGGCTTGTGGACAAGTTTGACTTGGATCTGTCCCTGGTCGCCCGACTCGGCGGCCACTCTCAGCCCAGGACGCACCGTGGGAAGGAGCGGTTCCCCGGCATGACCATCACCTATGCACTGATCCAAATGCTGGAGAAGGTGGCAGAGAAGACCAACCGCGCCCGGATCATCACCAAGGCCGAGGTCTTCAAGCTGCTCCAGAATGGCTCTGCCGTCGTAGGCTGTGAGTACAAGAAGGCCGGCAAGGTGGTGAAAGAGTTTGGGCCCATGATCCTCGCCTCCGGCGGCTTCGGTGCGGACTTTGGGGCGGATTCGCTGCTGGCCACCTACAGACCGGACCTCCTGCATCTTCCCACCACCAACGGCGAGCACTGCACCGGTGATGCCATCAAGATGGGCGAGGCCATCGGTGCTGCGACCATCGACCTGGAGTGGGTTCAGGTGCACCCCACTGGTCTCGTGAAGCCGGATGACCCCGATGCCAAAGTCAAGTTCCTGGCGGCAGAGGCCCTCCGTGGTGTGGGCGGCATTGTGCTGGATGCAAACGGCGACCGCTTCTGCAATGAGTTGGGCCGCCGCGACTACGTGACGGGTGAGATGTGGAAGAACAAGCCGCCCTTCCGCCTTTGCCTGAACCGGGCGGCAGCTGACGAGATCATCTGGCACGCGAAGCACTACACCGGACGTGGTGTCATGAAGTTCTGCGCGACAGGTGAAGACCTCGCCAAGGACATGGGTGTCCCCTTGCAGAAGCTCGTCGATGCGCACCAGAAGCACTTCGAAGCTGCCAAGAAGCAGGAGAAGGAGCGCGGCTCGCATCTGTCCTGCAGTCGCCGTTGTCGTCTAGATTCTAGATGGTTTCCTTTCTGAGGTGTTTCATTCTTCGTTGCATATCATCATGGCTCGAGGACCCTGATAACGGCCCCTTCCCGGCCTACCCATCGGGCAAAACTTGGGACGAGCCCAGCGGGAAGACCGGCAGCGGAAAGAAGTTCTTCCACAACATCATCGACGGCTCCAAGGTGCCGACCGAGCCATTCTACGTGGCCATCATCACCCCGGTGATCCACTACTGCAGCTTGCTTGGTGATGAAGTGTAAGGGCTGGCGGCTGGTGTAAACTTAGTGGCTCAATGCATGCATGTAATAAAGTTTTGGCCTAATGAGCGCAAGAGTAGCAAGCGACGGAAGCTGCAGCGTTTTCCTGCCATGAAGCTCATGAGGCATGGGTGGCCTGGAGTGCACCGTCGACGCCGAGTGCATCGACAAGAAGACTGGCAAGCCCATCCCTGGCCTCTACGTGGCGGGGGAGGCAGCAGGCGGCATCCACGGCAACAACCGCCTGGGAGGCAACTCCCTCTTGGACTGCGTGGTCTTCGGCCGCGTGGCCGGGAAGGCTGCCTGCAAGTTCACCTTCGGTGCCGGCGAGAAGTTCCAGCCCTGCCCGGTCCCCAAAGAGCTCAAGGAGCTCTCCAAGTGAGATGGATGTGGGGCCTTAGGCCCATAGGCCTCGTCATAGTCCAGGTGCCCACGGCTTGCGGGGCCCGAGGATCCCGTCCTAGCCTCCATTTTTAAGGGTCGATCAGGCACCTGGTATGACAGAGGCATTGCGAGAAGGAAGCGAGCATCATGAATCAACTTATGTGTATGCCTCTCGTTTTTTGCATGTACGCACAGATGATAAGCAAAAATCAGTGATGACACATGCTACATGAATAAACGGACACATGAATGAACAATTCTCTTTGTGTGTGTATGCGTCTGTCGATGCATGCAGGTGGACATACGGAATATAGTATATAGTACCGTATAATTAGTATGGCATAGTCTAATGTCATATGACACAGCTCTATAATATAATATAACATCATAGGATACGATTTGAGAGGGGATAAGATAGTAAAATATATCATATCAAAATACACGGCAATATAATCTAATAAGAAATTACAGATATTCTAATATAAGAGTATATACTAACACATGATAAGATAAGATGAAATAGTCACACACACACATATATATATATATTTTATGTATAGGTCACGAAAAGCATACGATACACAACCTATAATGCTTAATGTATAATATATAATATGTAAAATACAATACTATATATATATATAATATAGTAAATATAAGATATATATATATAATAATAATATTGCTTAATATGACATAATATAATGTAGTATAATATAATA
>CAJNJA010044419.1:302-26963 GCA_905231915.1 Symbiodinium necroappetens | reverse complement strand
TCAGGAGTTGAGGGTTTGGGGTTTAGGGTTTAGGGTGGAATGTTTAGAGCCTTGTGTTTGGAAATCATTGTGGTGGCAGCAAGGCCAATACTGTTGATGATATAAATCCTGCATTACCTTAAGGACTCTAAACTATGGGAATGATGGGACATTCCTTATGAGCTTGGATTTTTCAGTAACATGGGCCATGAATGTGAAGCTGAAATACTTGGCAGGAATACTAGTGTAGGTCCCAGATCCAAGTCTCGAATGCAGCCCTTCACATATGCCTTACACCAGGAGAAACTTTTTCTGTGCTGCTGAAACCCAACAGCCCCTAAACCGCGTTTCGTCCCCTTTAGGTACCCATAGGCTCCTTAGTAGTTCTTTTTTGGGATTGCCTTATAGGATTCTAAATATGAACCACAAAAAGGAACTACTTAGGAGCCTATGGGTAAAGGGTCTGGGTAGTCGGTTCTGTCGTTGCTCAATTCTGCTTACGGAGAAGATCCACTCAGGCCACGTCGCCTTGTCGTATCCCTTGGCCGAAACCTCTAGGGTTCAGGGTTTAGGGTTTTAGGGTTTGGGGATTGGGGTTTTAGGGTTTTAGGGTTTAGGGTTTTAGGGTTTGGGGTTTTAGGGTTTTACTGGATTTTTTTGCACCACCGGTATTAAATACGTGCCCTCAGCTGCTAAAAAACGTAGCTTTCAATACTCTAAACTCAGGATACAGCTGCGACTCCAGGACCTAAACGAATCCTAAATGAATCTACGGAGATAGGCCCAGTGACAACCCACAGAGACTGAACGAACGTCTACAAGGCTCCTGCACTACCGAAGCCTGCACTGCCGAAGCCTGCACTACCGAAGTTTCGACCCTTGGACCCAAGCCCTAAACGCTGAAAATCCCGCAAAGCCGCTCTGGATCGTAAGATTTTCGTAGGGCTTAGGTCAAGACCCGAAATACCTGAAGCGTGAACCCTCAGCCCTTTCGTCATATGGAATACCCTAATGAACCCTATAGAGGTTTAGAGTAGAGCTTAGGGTTTATCTCGTCAGCTCCCCTAAAGCCTAAGCCCTAAATCCTAAATTTTAAATCTTAAACCCTTAACCCTAAATCCTAAACCTTATAAACCCTAAACCCTAAACCTTAAACCCCAAAAGCCCTATCCCTCAGACTGAGAAGGCTTACAAAGCGCCTCCGTCCGCGCTTCGGCTCTCGCCCGGCTCACTTGGCGGCCCTGTGAACGGGCCGGGGGATGCCTGGGGAGGGATGGGCCTCGCGGGGCTTTTCATGGATGTCGGATTTCGGGCTTTTGGGGTTTAGGGTTTAGCGTTTCTGGGGTTTTGGTGGTTTTTGGGGTTTAGGGAGTATAGGCCTCCGTTCTTCCGGTATTTTGGGCCTCAAGTAGTGGTACCGGGCTGTTTTTTCTCCGAAAAATCACATGCAGAAAGACGTCATTGTCGGAAGCTGCCGCCCCTAAAACCCTTGACCCCGGATAGATCTCCAGCAAAAAGCAGCCAAAAAGCTCAGAGCCCTGAACCCCCAAAGCCCTCGACCTCCAAACCCGACCCCCCGACCACCCCTTGTCATAAACAAACAGATCAAATCTAAACCCTAAACCCTAAACCCCAAACCCAAACAAGCTTGTGTCACACAGGCGAGGTCTTAGGGTGAAAGAGACTTTTTAACACCAGAAGAAAAAATATGTTGATACGAAATAGTCTTTTTCACGCTCAGAGGCAAATAGAACCGTAGGCGGGGTTCATGGCACGCCAAGGGCTTTAGGACTTAGGGTTTTTAGTTGTAGGGTCTTCTTTAGGCCCAACATTTTTGACAAACACGTGTCAAGTGCACAGCACCATAGGCAACAGAACAAAACAAATATGCAAGTAGACACAAACCAAGGCTAAAGTATACTATTCTGGAACAACCTCTGCCAATTTGTTTTATGCTACTTATGCCAAAAAATCAAAAATGGTCGAGCTATGGTGGAAGTACGCTCCTTTTCTGAACCGTAAACCCTAAGCCCCTATACTAAACCCGGTCTAAATCCCTAATCCCTGAGCCCCTAAACTCCAAACCGCTAAACCCTAGACCCCTGACTAAACCCTAAATCTTGAACCCTAAACCCTAAACCTTCACCCCTAAACCCTGAGCCCTAAACCTCAAACCCCTAATCCCTAAACCTTAACACTTTAAACCCTAGGATTCCAGCTACCCCGGACCCCAAAAGTATGTAGAATACTAGCCCTTTATAGGTTTGGGGCCATTATTTTACCTACTTTTTTGGGGGGTTACAAGACCCTAAACCTTAACCCCTAAGCCCTAAACCTTATAACCCCTAAACCCTAAACCCCTAAACCCCTAAACCCTAAACCCTAAACCCAGCACTGAAAAGAACCCTCAAAAGGACAAAAAAGCCCTAAACCTTAACACTTAAACCCTAAGATTCTGGGTGACAAAAGACTCTCAAATCCCTAAACCCTAAAACCCCCTAAGTCCTAAACTCTAAACCCTAAGATTCTGGGTGACCAAAGACTGGAAGGCTGCCCTAAACCCCTATCCCTAAACCCCTGCACCCTAAACCCTAAACCCTAAACCCCTAAGCCCCTAAACCCCTAAAACCCTAAAGCCCTAAACCCTAAACCCTTAAACCCTAAACCCTAAACCCTAAATTCTAGATCCCTAAACACCCTAAGATTCTGCGTGACCAAAGACTGGAAGGCTGCTCTTCCCGGGCATGGACTCCGCGGAGCCTTCACCGGAGCCTGAGCTCTGCTTCCCGAGGTGGGGTTTGGGGACTTGGGGTTCAGGGTTTAGGGACTTAGGGATTTAGGTTTCAGGTTTCAGGGTTTAGGGATTTAGGGTTTAGGGTTTAGGACGTAGGGATTTAGGGTTTAGGGTTTTTAGGACTTAGGGATTTCGGACTTAGGGTTTGGGGTTTAGGGAATTTAGGGACTTAGGACTTAGGGTTTAGGGTTTAGGGATTTAAGGTTTGGGACTTAGGGATTTAGGGTTGAGGACTTTGGGATCTAGGGTTTAGAGTTTGGGGTGTAGGGTTTAGGACTTAGGGAATTTAGAGTTTAGGCTTTACAGTGTGTGTAAAATTGGGGCCGTGATACTTAGACTAGGGTTCCTTGTTTTAAGGGTTCTTTGTTTTAAGGGTTACGTTAGGGGCTCTATGTGGTTTCTACGATATGGGGGCCTCAATCATTAGAGTAGGGTTTGGGGGTATAGTGTAGTAATAAAATTATATGAGAAGGAGCCCTATGAGGAATACTGTTGGTAATTATTGGGGCGTGTGTGCGTGTGTGTGTGTGTCTCTGTGTGTCTCAATGTGTCTCTGTGTGTCTCTGTGTGTCTCTGTGTGTCCCTGTGTGTCTCTGCGTGTCTCTGTGTGTCTCTGTGTGTCTCTGTGTGTGCGTGTGTGTGTGTGTGTGCGTTTTTGGTTTGTCGGTGTTCTGGTTCTACTGCGCTTTTGTTCAGGGTTTTGTAGGTTCAAGCAAGCTTACAGCGAATCCCAGAAACGTCTGAGGGTTTTTTGGGGCGTACAGTGTTTGGGGTTTAGAGTTTAGGGCTTCCAGGTTCTATGAAGGCTGTTTTTGGAGTTTGTCTAAGGCTCTCTCCGGTTTGGCGGTTTTGGTGTTCGGGACTGAGGGTTCGGGCATCAGGGCTCCGAGACGATTGAAGGCATGTGTAGGGTGTTTAGGGTTTGAGTTTTTAGGGTTTAGGGTTTAGGGTTTTGAGTTTTTAGGGTTTAGGTTTCGGGGTCTAGGGTGTAAGGTTAGTTTAGGGTTTAGGGGGGTATGGGAGTCTATCCAAAGCTTCCGAAGCCCCCCGACCCCGATATGCCCAAAATGCGAGACCTTCAGACGCCTAGACCCTAAACCCCCAAACCCGCGGATGCTCGCAAAGTCCGTTGCACTTCAAAAAAATCTAAGCGATCCAAACTTTAAACCTTAATATGCACCAAAACCTGCAACAAAAAACCGTCAAGTCTAACACCCCTCAAAAGCCACGAACCCAGGAGCAAGAACACAACGCTAAAGCCGCAAACCGCCAAAACTCGGAATTTCTTTGTTTGATTTGGGGAAGTATGCCCCATAACAGTACCTAGGACGCTTTGGGATAGTAACTATAGATTAGGGCATTTGTGTATACTATACCATGACTGCAATTACCAGTACTCGCAGTTACCAAAACCTTCCTTGATTTTCTTTCACCCGATACACTCTGAAACTCTAAGCCCTAAGCCCGATACCCTGAAACCCCAAAGAACCTACCTTTTTGGGGTTCCTGATTATGACTTCCTTATATAAGTCCTTAAAAAGGTAGGTTCTTTGGGTTTAAGGTAAACCCTAGCCGACGCGCTCAGCCCTGCAGCGGTAAGCTCAGAGGCCTCCTCCCGCCGAGCCGGCTCCAGCAGCAGCGAAGCCGCCACGAGCGAAGCCGCCCGTCTCTCAGCGCTTGGGATTAGGATTTAAGGCTTTAGGGTTTTACGGCTTACGGTTTAAGGCTTCAGGGTTTAAGGCTTTAGGGTTCAAGGGTTTAGGGTTTTAGGGTTTAAGGGTTTAGGGATTAAGGGTTTAAGGGTTTAGGGTTTAGGGCCTAAGGGTTTAGGGTTTAAGGTTTAAGGCTAAGGGTTTAAGGCTATAAGGTGATTCTAAGACGAATGTCGGTTACTCCTTCGGGCCTTGAACCCGCGTCACGGTGCTAAAGCATGACTGGATGCTTCAAAACACGGCTCCAGACTGCTAGGCTGAGATTCGCCATTATGATCCCTGTCTGCAAGCTTTTGGGATGAGGGTTCAGGGTTTGTTTTGGGTAGGGCTTGGGGCTCAGAGTTGCTAAGCCCGAAAGCCAAGAAGAAGAAATAGTGACTGACCAAAACCAGAAAACAATACCCATAAGCCGCAAGCCTTTAAAAAAATAAATTGTGCCCTTATGAACCCAAAAAACCTAAACCCTAAACACTCCAGCCGCCTATGAAACCCACACGAGACGGGGTCCACGGGCCTCGTCGGGAAGTCGCTGACCTCCGACGCATGCCCGGCTTCGCCTCACGCTACGGTCCAGGGTCTCAGGAGCCTCGGGGTTGAGCCTCGGGGTTTAGGGATTTAGGAGTTTAGGGCCTGGGGGCGCAGGTTTAGGGGTTTAGGGGTTTAGGGGCTTAGGAGTTCTTAAGGTTTAAGGTTGAGTAGCTTAGGGCTTAGGTTCTGGGAGCAGTGTGGGAGTAGTAACCTGAACCATAAACTCATAACAGTATTAAACCCCAACGAGCCCCAAACACCACCAGTAGTTAGCGAATACCTGGTACATGTATGCATATATGTGTATACATACACACACGAGATATATGTATACATCTATGCACACACATACATATATTCATCAATCAATCCATCCATCCACCCACCCACCCACCTAGCCAGCTAGCCATCCTTCCATGCTTGCACGCACACATACCCCCATGTGTGAATGCATGTGCATATCTATGTGAGTGTGTGCATATCTACATACATATTTATACATGTACGTACCTATACAATACATGGTGAGATTATCCAAGAAATCCAAAAAAAACAAAATCTGCAGAAAACAGTTTTCATCCAACCAAAGGCTTTCTGTTAGTGGGAAGGGCCTCTAAACCCTAAACCCCTAAACCCTCAACCCTAAACCCCTAAACCCTAAACCCCTAAACCCTAAACCCCTAAACCCCTAATCCCTAAACCCCTACACCCTGAACCCCTCAACCCCCAAACCCTAAACTAAACCGTGGCCCCGGTCTTCCGGGCGTCGGACGGAGGCGCTCGGACTCGAGCTCCAGGAGCCGGGCCACCTTGGGGGAACCAAGCCCTTAAGGGCTCCCTTTTAAGGGGCTCTCTTTTAGGGGTTCCTCTAAGGGTTCCTTGAAGGCTTCCTTTAAGGGTTCCATTTAAGGGTTCCTCTTAAGGGTTCGCTTTAAGGGTTCCGTTTTAAGGGTTCCGTTTTGAGGGTTCCTCTTAAGGGTTCCCTCAAGGGTTCCGTTTTAGGGCACCGATTTAAGGGCTCCGTCTTAAGGGCTCCCTTTTAAGGGTTCCTTTTAGGGGCTCTCCTTTAGGGGTTCCTTTCAAGGGTTCCTCTTAAGGGCTCGCTTTAAGGGTTCCGTTTTAAGGGCTCCTCGTAAGGGTTCCTCTTAAGAGTTCCCTTAAGGGTTCCGTTTTAGGGTTCCGTTTTAAGGGCTCCGTCTTAAGGGCTCCCTTTTAAGGGTTCCTTTTAGGGGCTCTCCTTTAGGGGTTCCCTTAAGGGTTTCGTTTTGGGGTTCCGTTTGAAGGGCTTCTCTTAAGGGCTCCCTTAGGGTTCCCTTAAGGGTTCCTCTTAAGGGTTCGCTTTAAGGGTTCCGTTTTAAGGGCTCCTCTTAAGGGTTCCTCCTAAGGGTTCCCTTAAGGGTTCCGTTTTAGGGTTCCGTTTTAAGGGCTCCGTTTTAAGGGCTCCCTTTTAAGGGGTTCCTTCTGGGGTTCCTTTCAGGGTTCCCTTAAGGGTTCCTTCAAGGGCCTTAAAGTAGCCCTTATAGGACTTCTAGTACTCCTTATATCAACCCTAGGGGGAAGTCGTCGGGGCTCCTAGGGCCTCGGCTCCTTGCTGGTTTTTTTGGGGGGGAACGGGGCGGGGAGCAGGCCGGTTAGGGCTTCTTTGGGTGCAAAGCTTAGGAGATGAGGGGTTTGGGGCTTTAGGGCTTCTAGTTGTGGCTTTCAGAGCGATGGCTGCTTTAAATCCTGCGAAGACGGTTAGTTACTTCCCGTGCTTTTCAGCCCAAGCGACGTGGCTAGCTCTCTAAACTAGAATCCCTTCTAGGGACCTTGTTATACGGGTGCCGCCTCCTTTTGGGTCCAACTACCCACACATTTATATTTATATTTATATATATATATGCTGCGAAGACCATGGCTGTTCAGCTAGGATTTGAGGTTTCGGGCGAAGACTTCCCCTGAAACAAAAAGCCTGCTGCTAAGGTCGAGAGCTAACGCTGAGGTAGCCTGGCTCCTAAACCCGAAAACATCACTGAACCCCAAAAAGGGTTCACTTTAAGGATTCCTTTCAGGGGATCTATAGGCGTTTCTTCAAGATTTCCATTAGGGTTCCTTTAAGGTTTGAAGCAATGTTCCTCCAAGCGATCTATATGGGTTCCTTTAGGGGCCCGCCTGGCTGATCTGGGGGAGCACGTGCTGCACGACTTGCCGCTGGCTGTCGCAGACCTGCGATTCAGACCCAGATAACTCGAAGCGAACAGTGCAGGGTTGCGGGCTCTTCGAGTGTAGGGGTTCGGGGTTTAGGGTCCCCGTGGGGGTTGAGGGTTTAGAGACCCTGTCAGCGTGTTTTTCGCGTTTTGCGGTCCCTTTTCAAGTTTAGGGTTTAGGACTTCGAGCTTCGCGTTCACGGTTTTGCACTCTTTTCTGCAGCTTCGGGACTAGTAATATAGTCCTAGGCCCTTAAACCCCCAAACCCAAGGTTTGGTGGTCCTTGGATTGGGGGATGGACTTAAAAGCTCCTTCGCCCTAAACCCTAGGCCAAGGGACTCACGATGCCTGCTACAGCTCGCATGTAAGTTGTAGGCCCTAGGGTGGACCTGAAAGGACCTGAAACCTAGCATCACTGTGTAGGGTCTCGTTCTTCTGAGTGTTCCTTGTCCCTTCCTCTATCGTAACTCTTGTACCTTCTAACCCTCTTCCAAGGAACCTAACGAATCCCCGCTCCAAGTATGAAGGCGCCAAGATTATGTGCATCGATCAATCCTCAAACGAAACCGCAGACCTGACCCTCAAATCCAAGCTCTGGCTTTTGTTCATACTCTGCGGCCCCCTACCCTGGAGCCCTGGGATTGGCACTCTCGACCCTCCGACACATGTGTTCACAGGCTGTTAAAGCCAATTCATGGAGTTACTTATCATAAATGAGAGAAAGTAAGTGTGTGCATACATATATATAAATACATATATATATACATATATATATACGTGTATGTGTGTGTGTATATGTATGTATATATATATATATACATATATATTTCACGCGGATCCCCGTCATGGCAACCCTAGACCTTCATCCCCAAAGTGCCGGAACCTCAAAAAGTGGCAAAAACGACCCCCCCCCCCTAGTTTTTCATAGCCGCCTAACCTTTTCCTTCTAGCAGGCTTCCATATAACCGGAAAGGTCAAAGGCTGCCTACTCAGATACCCGCACCCTGAACCCTGAGCCCTAAACCCTGAGCGAAAAAAAATAAAAGCTCACTGAAACCTTAAAACCCCGAATCCTAAGCCCTGAGCCCTCATGAACTGCTATGCCTCGCGGCTTTCCTCGATGGTGATCTGCGTCGCCTGAGCTGTCGGGAGCTGCGGGCTGCACTTGTTGAGGGCTGAGGCTTTTTTTACGTCGGCCCTGCATGCTCTGCGCGCGCGCTTTGGCGCCAACTTGAAAGATGGTTGTCGCAACTGACGGCGTACTAGCACAAAGGGGGCTGCGGTGGGGTTTTTAGCATTCCAGGAAGAAGCATTTAGTCTGTACTTCTATCCAACATGGAAGTTGCATGCCTCTTCCGCGGCCTTGATCAAAGATACGGTCTCGAAAAGGCCCCTGTACAACCGACAGAATACATTGGGTCGTTAAAAAATTCGGGATGGTTTGGAATTAGTGTGGTCGAGGGCCTTTCCGGTGCGTTCGCATTAGTCAACACTCCCGAGTTGGAAACCCTTGAATAGAAATAAAGCTTTGAGACCCACGATTCTACGAAGAAGCAGAAACCAGAAACCCTCTTGAATGCCTTAAGGTTCCGTGAACTCGAAAATCAGCAAGGGTCAAACTTGAATAACAAGTAAATGAGCGAGGCAAAGTTTGAGGCACGGAAAAAGACAGAGAGAGAGAGAGAGATCAAGCAGAAAGCTGGTTAAAAAATACATAAATAGACACATCAAATGAAGAAGCAAGCGGCCCGAGAACCTATCTTCTGCTCCCAAAGCCCAAACTCACGAGTGTTTTGGCAAAGCCTCCAGCAGCCCTGTCAACTCTACGTTGTGTACATAGACATAGACTAAAACTCCACGAATCCCACGTAAACTTACACAAAGCGTATACAGATCCACACATACCGTCAATTAGAAGAGCTATCAATCTGTCAATCCTTGCTAGGTCTGTTCCTGGCAAGTTTCCCCGCGCTGCCCAAATTAGGCCACAGGTCTACCCCCTTCTATCGTACAGCTGATCCTCGAACCTAAACACGGAACTCCAAACTCTACAGCCTGGGCCCTAAACCAAACCCCAAAACCCTAAACCCTGAACCCTAAAACCCTAAACCCCAAACCCTGAACCCTAGATTCTAAGCCTGAACCCCAAAACCTCGTTGTGGTTAGGATTTGGAGTTCCCGAGCAGCAGGCCCGCAGCTTCTTCTGCATGTCTCCCAGCGCCAACTCCCGGTTTTTCTCGCTGGTCACCTCTCGGCGATTGAAAATTAGTCTTAGGGTTTAGGGTTTAGGGTTTAGGGTCTTAGTTGCTGTGGCTTTTTATGGTATAGTACAAGCTGTATAGGAAGGGTGTTGCAATTTCTTGGGCAGCGCTTGGCTCTCAGTGAACCCCTAGTCCAAGTCACACAGCGGGGGTTAGGGTCTTGGGATCGTGGTGCGGTTCAGAGGAGGGTGCCAGGGCCGTGGCTGTTGCAACACGCTGGCATTGGCCGTGGCTGCTGTTTGTGTAACCACTCCGTCTGGAGGGCCGCAAGCTCCACCGCCCCGGTGAAAGATGTTTCGAGCATGAACAACTCTTAGCTGCACTACTGCAACTGTCTGGTCTTCGACCTTATATAGGCTTAGGCCTCAAAGGCTGTGAGTTGGCTCGAAGGGTACTTACGGGTAGCACCCACCCTTGGGTTTCATGTGCTTCCGGATTGTAGGGACCGGAGGATGCATGAGCAGCTTCTTGCGAAGCCTTTTCCGCAGCAACAGTCCGTACTTTGCTGCACACCACCTGGGAAGTTTCCCAAAACTCCATTGAAGTTCTATGTCCAGCAACCGAAATACTAGAATGATTCCCCATATAATAGTCCCGTATGGAAATTGCGGATGCACCTATGTAACCTTACTGCCAGAAACTCCCACTTCTGCGTCGAAAATGCCATGACTTGTGCAAGGCATTAAGCACAGCCACAGAATCAATATAGCTGATGCTCAAAACTTGCCAATTCCAGAAGAAGAAGAAGAAACAGTGTCAAATCATTTCGAAGAAGCGGAAACCACAGCTAGAGCTTTCACCCTAAACCCTAAACCCAAAACCCTAAACCCTAAGCCCTAAACCCGAAGCCCTAAACCCCCTTCAAGCCAGACCAGGGCTGGCAACTGAAAGTGCAAACTACTGCAAGGGCCTGAATACGAATCTCTGCACACTCGCAGTACGAGGCTCCTCCCAAGCAGCTTCAAAATCGGGGCCTTAAGAATTAGAATAGGGTTTTGGGGGATATTATACCACGAGTATAATACGGAACCCCAAAATAGTATCGGTAAGTTATTTAGGCCCCTACACCCCTCAGTTCCAACTCAGGACTGAGCGATGTCGGTGTAGTATGAACAGTTGTATGCCTTAAGACCACCTGTCCCAAACAAGAGCCACCTGCCATCAGATGGGTCCTTTAGCAAGAGAGTGACATCCAAACCGTCGTCCCAGAACTCTTCCTTCACGACTGGCAGGCTGCCATCTTCGGGTCCCCAACGATATCTTTGTCTCCGGGAACTCGCATGAGTAGCCAGCAGCCAAGTCCCATTGGAAATAGCGAGGTGGGTAACGATCTGGTCAGCCTTATACTTCTCTTGAATTTTGGCCTGCACTCCGGCCCAGCTAGACGCTGTACACAGCGACTGCGAGCCCTTGGAGTCTCCGTAGAGGTAGTCCCCTTTGCACTGGGTCATGACGGCGACCCAGTCATGTTCAATTCCAGGACATATGCAGGTAATACTCCATGCATCGTTCCACTTTTGCTCGATGCGGATGTGATCATAAGAGCCAGCAATGATCTGCTGGCCAGATCCAAAGCCATGCACGGCATAGGCACCGAAGCGGTCACCGCTGCATGAGATATGCATAACATTGAACCCGTTTTCCCAGCAGCTTTCCTTTACCCAGGTGCGGAGGTCACAGTAGGAAGACCTGGTGCACCACATCGCCCTACGCTTGCCCACATCGTAGCTTGGGATCGCTGCACAGAAGAGTGTACATCGATTTTGGTGAAAGTGCTGGGCCATGACGAACCGATCCCCGACACAGAGTTCACCTTTGAGGCGATCAGAGTACGGGTACGACTTGACGGCGGCTGGCAAGGGACACTCCTCTCTTGATCTTGTGCTGCAAACCACGGGGCGCTTCAACTTCTGGGCATGCTTGTTGCCAGTGATGTACATCATGAAATCCCCACCATGCTCTGTGTCAAGGGCAGTCATGAAGTACGGGGCGGCCGCGACCACTCGAACTTTCTGGTCGTACATGTTTCGGGCTTGATTGGCCCAGTGGCCAGAGAAGCAACAATCAGCGAGAATCCAGGGGCATTTTGCCCCCACGGGCAGCAGCTCCCAAATGTCCGAGAAGCTCAAGCACCCATCCGCGAAACACCAGTTGCCAGAGCCGGCTGCGCCGTGACCGGTGTAATACAGCATTGGGACGCACTTTCCCTTCTTGCACTCGTCGAAAAAATCGCAAATCTTTGACTTGGCCTCGCGGACCTTGAGCCTCATGTCCTGAACCTTGTTGTGCAAATCACTTCCAACGACCTTGGTCATATGACGGAAATCCAGCTCAATGCCCTCAAGGAACATGCCGCTCTTCTCGCCACCGTCTCTGACCCTTGATGTGGCGCCACTACCGCTAGGAGGATCCATTGCCCCGGCGATGAGGAGCCATTTTCGGGGAGCCTTGCCTGCCCAATCGGTGAGAGCTGGTAAGACACCATCATCCTTGCCAGCAGCTGATGGGGAACCCGCCTCGTTGTTCCACCATGGAAGGGAGGACATGGCGCGTTCACGGCAACGTGTGGATCCTACTACGTCTCGAGCCTCAAGGCTTGTCTTGGAGAGATTTCCATACTCGAGCATACACGAGCGTATGCGCGAGCACTCGGAGTGCAGTCGCCCATTGCGTCTTCTGCAATGAAAAATTTCCAATCACAACAAGAAGCTGCGGCTCCCAACCTCGAGCCCTACACCATCTGCGTCGCACCCTGAAGCATTGTTCCGGCATCTCTCCTACCGTTCTGATTGTTTCTGCCAAAACGACGAGTATCCCCACGCTTGATCGCTGTATCATTGCCTCAGTATCGTTTCTTTGGGCTCTCCGGTGCTTCGGACACAGGACGGGAATGAGCCCTCTGACCTAGCGAAGGATCTGAACTCCAACACCCTGAAAGCCGCAACTCATAGGACACAAAAACCTTCGAGGGCGTGCTGCTCAATCTCCCGGCTTTAACTGGGTCTTTGTGTTAGAGTCTGTTAGAGGTGATGTTCACCGCCCTGGGCACCATGCGAAGGCTGGAAACATACAAACTCCACGAAGCCACAGCAAACAAAGACCGCTCGAAGCCTCCCTCTGCTTCAGGGTCATCTCTGCTTGGCGTCGTCCGCGCTTGACACCTTCAGGTGATGGCGAAGAGCGAAGGAGGTGATAGCGAAGGCGGCGGCGGCGGTGGTAGTGGTGGGTCGACTGGGCCGAGTGCTGAGTAAGATGATGACGAACATGACGAAGATGATGACCATCATCATGAATATGATCATGACGATGACGATGATGACGACGATGATGATGCCAATGTTGGCGGAGAATAAATGAGGTGGGGGAGGCAGGTGAGGACGAGCGTGAGAACAACGATGACGATGACCATGAAGAGGAAGGTGGTGATGGTGATGATGACTGAGAGAACGCGGAAAAGGTGATGACGTTAATGATCGTGACGGTCACCATCATTGTCTTCATTGCCGCTCAGCATCGCCGCAACAATCAGCATGAAGATCGTCGCGCATCTTCTAACTCTGGACTGGCAGAAATGACCCTAACCATCATCGTGACATGTTACTCGACACCATCATCACCTTTGTCATCTCCACCCCGATCAGCATCAGCGCCATCATGTGAAACCTCACCAGAAAGTCATCATCCTCGAGGCCACCACGACCGCCTCCAGCAAAATCATCATTGCTAATCATCGCCACCATTATCGACAGCAGCCGCCGCGTTTATAGCAGCACAAGCGCAGCACAAGCACGAGAGTCACGAGAGGTGCCACGATCTGCATGATCAGTGACAGAATCTTCGCGAAAAGCAATCTTAGCAGCAATCATGTTGAGGGTATTGATGGCCCCCGCACACCCCGAAGCCTCAAACCCTTCCACCTTCAGGCCCCCAAACCCTACACTCTAAACCCCCAAGCCCTAAACTTCAAACTCCTAAACTTCTAAACCCCTAAACCCCCACACCCCTAAACCCCTAAACCCTTAACCCCTAAGCTTCCCCTAAACCGCTAAACCCCGAAGGTCCCATAAAACAATCTGCGGAGGCGCCTTCGAGAGCTTCGATCTCGCGGTTCATGTGATTCACGTACCTCGGAGTCGGCGTTTGGGGGTTGATGCCTTGGGGCTTCTTTGCGGGGGTTTAGGGTGGGTAGGGTTTAGTGTTTAGGGGTTTAGGGTTTAGGGTTTAGGGTTTGGGGCTTTGGGGGAGGGTTTTATTAAAGGATGGGTAGGGCTTTTAGTGATTAGTTTGGTGTCTTAGGTCTCTTTGGGTCTTGGGGAGGGATTTGTGCGGTATGGGGGGTTGGGTGTTCGGTTTTTGGGTTTGGTGTCGTAGGATGTTCTGTCTGCGGTATTTAGGGCATCTGGGGCACGGGGCATGTAGGGTTGAGGGGTTGAGGGCACCCAGGGCTTAGGGGTTTAGGAGCGTGGGGAGTTTTACAGGGTTGTGTAGTGTGGGTCTCTTTCGTGCTTCGGCTTTGTATTGTTGAAAGGTGCGCGAAAGATATGAGACCAAGCTTCTGGGAAGATCATCTTTGAGACATCTATTTATTGGCTTCCGAATGAACTCTTGCTGAAGAATCCTGATCATCTCGATCATGACAATGCACATAGTCACACTTATCCTATCATCACCATCAGCTGCTACTACTACCATTAAAACGACGACTATAACACGACTACAACTACGAATGCGACTGCGTCTGCGCCGGCTGCAACTTGGCTGTGGCTGCGGCTGCAGCGACTGCAACTCCTGCTCCCCCTCCTACTCCTACTACTACTACTACTACTACTTCTTCTGCTGCTGCTGCTGCTGCTACTACTACTACTACTACTACTACTACGTCTGGTTGCAAGCAATGAAACCCAGAAAAGAAGGCAAGAGGGGCAGATCTGAAAGGAATGCAGTGAAGATACACAGGAGACACAGCGCATGCCTGGTCACTCATCGTACCAGTTCGGAAACTAACAGCAATGGCAATCACAGTAACAAAGGCTAAGGGATGACATACTAGAAGAGACAGCAATAAAAAAAGATATGAGCTCACACAAACAGTCGCAAAAAAGTCTCCTGCCGAAGCTGGGGCACGTCAGGAGCGAAAAGTTCCGGCTCTCGAGATGAACGAAGATCTTCACGATTTCCTGGCTTGTGGTTCTCGTGAATATACTCTGGGGACAAAGAGGCATGATCAGGCCGGAACCTGCATACGTGTATGGAGGCATGGTGCATATGAATGGCCATGTGTATGTGCATACCTCAGTGAACCTGTATCAGCTTATGTCAACGCGAAGATGACTCCATGCATGAGCATTGTTTTGTTGTATGGTCCGGCTGTATTGTAATGCACTCTACTGTATTGTGATGTGGTGTGCTGTACCATACTTACGGTGCTGTCTATTTGCGTGCGTTTTTTCTTGCATGTGTGAGTGCATGTGTTTTGAGTCTGTACCTGTACAATATACAAATATACACATACGCAACCGTGTACACAGAGAGAGAGAGAGATAAGCAGATGGAGAGATTTTTAGCATGCACATGGAAACGGACATCAACATCTAGGGAGTTGTGCATGTCTGAACATCTATACGAATGCACGTGCACGTACGGGTACTAGTCTTCAGTGATGCATGGCACTTGCATGCACAGATAAATGTACACGCACACATCCCTGCTGTGGGCACATTGACGGTGGAGGCAACTATGGCAGCATGACTGCCACCAGATCACGCCTAACTCCCCATATTCCAACGCTACAGACGGTGTCTCTCCGTTTCGGGGTAGCACAGAGCAGAGGTGCCTCGATGTTGGAAATCCCCGTCCGCTCCTTGATCGTCCGAAATGCCTGCTAATGTTCGCAGAGCAACCATTCCCCAGATTCATCCTTCACCCACCCTCGCTTGAAGGCTCAGGACAGTGCATCAACAGGGCCCATGCGGAGGGTTAAGACGACTCGAAGATGAGAAAGCCGGAAGCTGCGTTGCCGTCCGCTCGTGTGCACTGCGGATCTTGCCAAGAACATGGAGGAACCTGCGATGTGCAGCTGCCTGCTCGAAGATCTCGATGCTCTTCTGATGCTGCCTGGGATGCTAAAGCCGCTCCAAGGCCTAAACCCCTGAACCCCTAAACCCCTAAACGCTAGCCAGAATTGACCTCAACCCTCCAACCCGGAGGGCTTCGATTCGGGACCGCGTTTTTGGGGGAAAGCCGGCTGACCAGGGGGTCTCTCCCTTGCCCTGATAACATTTAGGGTTTAGGGTTTAGGGTTTAGGGCCCTAAACCCCAAACCCCAGACCCTGAACCCTAAACCCTAAGTTTAGGGTTTAGTGTAACACCACAGCTTGAAGCCGTCGTCACCGACTCCTAGACTGCGGGGGAGTGAGATTGAAACTAAGCAAATAGGCCGGATTATAAGTAGAGTAAGTTTCTCTGGGGGTGCTTTTTTTTTGGGTATATTTGTAGTATACTGCAGGGTTTGGATCCGACCAAGATGTAAAACTGCCCGCAGAGCCGTTCTCATCCGCTCTGTCTTGACCCAGTTCGCTCAAAACCCGTGGGAAATCCATCTGCAGCTGCACCAGGCTTCGCAATGCTTTTAGGGGCGGGGAAAACACGGAGTCACACCCCAAGCCTCATGCCACGGCGGTGTTCGAACTACGCTTCCTGAGGTCCTAAAACTCCCCAATTGCAAATACCAAAATCTTGAACACGTAGCTTGTTCCCAACGTACATCGAACACCCCACCACGCAGACAAAGAGGTCCAGTCGCTTGATATGGCGCCGCTGGATGCAGTTCAGGAAAGCCGTCTTCATGATCCGGCGCATCATGCCTCAGAACAAGGGAAACCCTGCGGAGATCGGACCAGACTACTGTCGGGGCTTTCACACAAAGCGTCGGATGCAGCGATTTTGACTTGCGACAGTCTGGGGTTAGTCGGTCTAGGGCTGGTGGTTGAAGGGCTAGTCTAGTGTTTTGGGAAGACAAGGCTCAGGTACGCACAACACATTATGGGTAGTTCTCGAAATTAGGGTCCCGGTTCAAGCACCCTTAAAGGGATCCTAATCTAGATGACTACTCTTATGTCTTCGACTTCTCCGTCGCCTCTCGTGCGAGCACCCCAAATCTTACTTCATCAAGAGTCAGAGTTTCGAGGCTAAGGTGGCCTTACAGTAGGTACTGTGCTACTGTTGATGATACAAATCCTGCATGACCTTAAGGACCCTAAACTATGGGAATTATGGTATATTCTTCATTGTGGGTAGTGCAGGATTTAGATCATCAACCGTATGTCGGTTCTATTATGTTGGGGTCCCTTGTTTTGGAGGCTCCGAGGGGCAAGCAGGTGAACCGGAGACCATGAACTCTTCTAACCTCTAGTATATGAGGGCCTTAATAATTAGGAAAGGGCTTTGGGGGTCCATTCTACTATAATTTTAGCCAGGAACCCCCAAAATAGTATTGGTAAGTATTTAGGCTGCAAAATTATTAGCTCGGAGGAAGATTGAAAGTTGCCGTCATCCCTCAATCTCAACATCCAAATCATCCAAAACCCACCAAAAACAAATCCTCACACCCCCGAAACCCCAAACCAAAACAAGCCACCTCAACGCCCTCAGACAAGCCTTATCAAACACTCAGCTAAAAACCCTAAACCACCCTAAACCCTCAACCCTGAACCACCCTAAACCCTTAGCCCTAAACTACCATAAACCCTAAACCACTTAACCCTAAACACTAAACCCTCAAACACTTAAGAGCCGCTGCCAGGGCGCTGGGCTCCGAGAATTCCTCCTCCTCAGGAGGCAAAATAAGCCTCGTTGGATCGGGATTTTCTTGCTCGGGATTTTCTTACTTTTGGGATCAGGGCTTATTGCTTAGGGTTTAGCGGGGTTTGGGGTTATGGCTTTTGGGTTCAGGGCTTACTGTTTAGGGTTTGGGGGGTTTAGGGTTACGGTTTCTGGGTCCTGCTTAATTTGGCCTAAACCCATCTTTGGTGTTAATCCAAATCCCTAAACCTTCAAGACTCAAGTCCAGACCCCAAGCTCCTAAACTCACAAAACCCTTAAATGCCAAACCCTATCAGCCCCAAAAAGAGACTCTACAGCCCTGTAAAGGCTTAGGGTTTACGGTTTAGGGAAATCGACTTATACTGTTACCCCCAAGCCGCGCGACACTTCAAAACAAATCGAACCTCTTTGCATGCCGGGCGCTCGTCCTTCCGCTGCACGCGGCCTTCGGCCTGCTTTAAGCGCACCTCCACCTGCCTCTTGTCCAGCTCCACCAGCTTGATGTCCTCTGTGGTGGTTTACCCGAACTCCAAGGACCTACCTGTTCAAGGAAATCGTATAACGTAAATATAAGGAGAGGAGCCACCCCAATATGTAGTATGTGCTTCTAATACGACTACTCATGTAAAGTTCACAGAGATTATTTGCTACAAAATTGAGCCTTTAGGTTGGTTGAACCCAGAGAGCCCAATACCCCTTAATTAAGGAATATACCTTACATCATAATATTAAGGCCCCTACAATTCAAGGTATATTCCTTAATTGAGGGGCATTGGGCTCTCTGGGAACCTTTCCGATCCCTGCGTCCTTCCGTATCTCCAAGACCTTCTCGGTAAATGTTCTTCGCTCATCGTCCCGCTGCCTCCTCGTCACCTCTACGCGTTGCCTGGGCTTTTGCTTTCAGGGCTCTTCCACGGAAATCTCTCAACGAGGTGTGGGTTCGGGGCGTAGGGTTACGTTCAAACTTGAGGCCTTCAGAAACCCTAAACCCGAAACCTTAAACCCAAATGTTCTTCTCTGCTCGTCTTCACGTGGACGGCTTTGGGCTCAGGGCGCGAAGTGCATGGGCTTCCTTTAATTCGGCCTCTTTTCCATCGATCGTGTCGAGGGCTTAGGGTTTGGGCTTTAGGGTTTAGGGTGAAGGGTTTCGGGTTGAGGGTGTAGTCTCAGCGTTGCCAAGGGCCTCTGTGGAGGGGGCGTCGTTGCTTGCTTGCCCTGTTCAGCTAAATCATCTGCACGTTCGTTGTGGATGTTGCCACTGCGGCCCTTGACCCATTGCCATCGAATTGTAACCATGGCACTGTCGTAATGGAAAGTGACATTTGTTGGCGGAGGAGTCAATTCAAGTGCTGCTTCCATTAGTGCGCTCAACTCGCCCGTTTGTTGCTACCGACCATTGCGCCTAAGTAACAAACCGATCGCGCGTCCAAGGCGACTGGGCCGTTTGCTGATGTGATTTCCTCATCGTCTTCCACTACCGTAAATCCCCAGCCCGCCGGCGCGGTAGCCGCTCCCTAGACCCGGAACCGCCCGTGTAAAGTTCCCAGTGGATGTTGTTTGTGGGTGTCTTGTAGTGGTGATTGACCCATTGCACGTTTGGGTTTGGTGTTAAATGCGCTGCGCGTCTCCGCAGTAAGGGCTTAGTGGTCGTGTTTAGGAGGGCGGAGGGCTTAGAGCCGCCACCAGGGAACCCGATTTGTTGGAAACCTGGCACGTTAAGACTGTGGGTAGCCACTTCGCTCTGGATACCATACGGTCTAACGACTGAAACCTCAAAGCATCTCCCCGTGGGCGGAGTAGCTGGCCGGAATCGGCCAAGTGTCTATGACGAAATTCCTAAGGTTGGCTGCTATGCATATGTTGTCTGAGTCGTCTTGCGGAAGGTCAGGAATCTTATCCCAGAGTTGAATCAAGCCTATAGTCCTACAGGTCGCTAGCGAACTGCAGCCCATCCGTAGGTGGATGTTTGTCCCAAAATGTAACATGTTTGGTAAGGTTTGGCTGCTGAAAAGTGAGCACATCTTTGAGGCTTTCCCCTCTGAGTAAGTCTGCGTAGCAACGGCGATTTGAGCCTTCATCATTATGGACCGACGGACATGAAGGGGGCCTTTACCACAAATGTCGGGCCCAAAAAAATCATGCTCGTCTCTGTAACGTCCCTGCAGCCTAACGTTAACATCGCGCTGGATGTGATCTGGTTCGGGCTGGGGGGATTTTGGAGAGAATGTTTGAGAATGTTTTCTAGATTGTTCCAAAATGATGTTTTACTAGACTCGTGGTCGAGCTTGTTGTGTGGGGTTGTAGACTCCTATGTACTGTTGGTCACCGGAACTGGAGATGAACACTACTTCGAGCATTCTGCTGCCATGCTGTGTGATGCTTCTTAGAAACGGCAAAGTGCGGGGTGGAAGGACTGCAGTGACTCCCCGCATTTGTCCGTGGCATTACCGTTGATTATGAACAGGTGTCCTGTTGATTTGTATTGACGGTAATTTGTGGCACGTGTTTCAGCAAGGAATAACATTATAATAATAATTGATATAATAGATCTAAGGATCTTTCTTTGAGCAAGCTAGAACAGCTTCTTGTTTAAGAAGTTCCGCCACACCTTGTACGTTTTGAGTTCCGAGCCTTCCCACCCGGCTCCTCTGTCCCCCACCCCCCAAAAAAAAACCCTGTCTGCCCTGTTTGCCCTGCCGTAGAGCCCCGAAAGTGTAGAACGTCCGCCAAGCAGCTGCGCTTCACTCGAGACTGCCTTGCTCTGCGCCGCCTCCTGAGAGCTGGAAGAGAGCCATAATAACATAGACATAGAAGCCTGAATAACTGGAATAGGGCCCCTGGGATAAGAGCTCTTAACCAAGGGGAGTGTCGGGCTCCGGGCTCAGGTACCAGTGACTTTTAGGGTACTATATTAGGGACCTAAACAGGGACCCTAAATTAGAGAACTACTCACAAGTAGATCCCAAACCCAGGATTGGGTCACCGAGGTGGGCTTGCGAACAGGTCGAGCGCACCTGGCCCAGGAGTGCCAAACTTTGAACTCACGGGCCCCGAAGCATCTAACTCAATCCAAATTGCCATCATGGGGATCTAGTGTCACGAATAGGCTTTCCTTATGATGACCGCTTAACTTAAGTTCCTTAACAAGAACCCAGGCATGCTCTAGCTCCCCAACCCCAAAAGCCCAAAAGGACAAATCTCATAGACGCTAGACCCAGGTCCTACGCCCGAAATCCCAAGTGGTTTAGGATGTAGGCTTTGGCGTTTCGGGTTTAGGGTTTAAGGTTTGGCGTTGCGGGCTTAGGACTTAAAGTTGGGCGTTTCGGGGTTTAGGGTCTGCGGTTTGGGGTTTAGTATTTAGGCCTAAACCCTAAACCCTAAACCCTAAACCCTACCCTAAACCCTAGACCCTAAACCCTAAACCCTACCCTAAACCCTAAACCCTAAACCCAAACTCCTCCACGAAGTCCCGGATCTGAGCAGTGCGGCCCCGGATCCTGGGTCCATTGGGGCTCTAGGGTTCTTAGGGCTTTAGGGTTCTTAGGGCTTTAGGGGTCTTAGGTGGCTTTAGGGTTCTTAGGGTTCTTAGGGTTCTTAGGGCTTTGGGGCTTAGTGCTCTAGGGCTTTAGGGTTTCAGGGTTTGGGGGTTGAGGGGTTGAGGGTTTTGGTGCCCAAAACTTCAGGTTTAGGTTTGAGCGGGTTGGGTGAAATCGACGGTTCTGTCTTCCAAACCTCTGCGGCAACGGCGCAAACATCCAGAAACCAGCACAAGCAACGGCAAACAAGAAATTCGCAACGACAGCACCGATCGCGGCACAGACGGCGCAGGTAGAAGAGGAAGGACAGCCCCTGCTACTCTCCCGGACCCTCCTCCTGTCCAAAAGTACATTTGTTGCAGAGAAGAAGCGACACAGCAAGAAGATTGCAGCTGGTAGCGTATACCACACCATGGGCGATCGGATAGTCACAGTCGTGTCTAGCAGCTGGACACGACTGTGACTATCCCATCGCCCGTGGTGTGGTATACGTTAATGTACTCATTATAAGGAACCCTGAGGAAAAGATGTCCATAATTATTCAAGCTTCTGTTTTATGACTTATGACTGCATTACGGTTCTTGCTTCTGGGGTTTCGCAGCAGGGGCTTTCATCCCCAAAACCGCTCCAGAGCACCAAAAAAAATCTTGCACAACCTGGTAGAAGCCCTGAGCCCCAAACGGCAAAACGTCCACAGAACCCTACAAAATCCTAGCGTTTCTGGGGGCCCTAAAACCGTCTTCGAGGCCGGGCATCTGGTACTTCAGCCTCTCGAAAATAAGAGCCAGCTGCTTCTTCCGCTTCCGGATCTGCTGAACCTCCCGGAGGATTCTCGCAGGCACTGTAGAGTTTAAGGTCCAGTGCCTGATCGGGGTCCGATAAGGGTAGTACAGGGGACTTATGTCATGTTTCGGAGCAACAGACCCCCGAAGATTAGTTTACGGCTGAGTTTAGGGCTTAACGCTTTGAGGCTTGCGGCATCTTCAGGGTTCCCAATCCAAGGTGTAGTCAGTGTGGGCCTCGGGTTAAGGATACCGGCGGCGTTCTTTGAAGGCACGCTGAAGCCCCCCAAAGCCTACAAACCCTCGGCCCAAAACCCTCGATCCTAAATCCTACCTGTAGCCGAAAAAGCCTACCTTTGCAGAGCTCCTTATTATGGTTGCTGCAATAGAGTTCCTTTCTTTAAGGTAGGTCCTTTTTGGGCCACAGGTAAATACCCCCTAGGCCCCGAAACTCCGAGGACCCTAGGGATTAGAAAGGCCTCCTCCTGGAGCTGCCCGTTGTCATGCTTGACGGCGTCCAACTTCTTCACCTCTATTTAGGGCTTAGGGTTTAAGGTTTAGGGTTAAGGGTTTAGGGGCTTTTTTTTAAGTGCACGGGTTTAGGGTTTAAGGTTTAGGGTTTAGGCTCAATAAGCTTCAGAGGTCCGTGGGCGCAGGATTTGGGCTTTCGGCGTGTCCGGGCCAGCGGGTTTTACTGCTTTTCGACTAAGCAGAACACTTACGACCTCGGGAGTGTAAGATGTTAAGATTGAATCACACATGCAACCCTCAAACTCTCCGGAATGGTCTCACGAATCCTTTCGAAAAGACTGAGATCGTCCGACTGCCCAAGCCCTAAACCCAAGAACCTGCTCGACAATCATTCAAGCGATGGGCCATGTTCCCGAAGCTCTGTTTTGCTTTTGCAGCTCCCCCCTCTTCGTAGAGATACCCTAAACCCTAAACCCTCACAAATCCTAGGGCCCAAAATGCGACCCGAAACGCACATACAAAAAAGCGCTAGCCTTCGAGATTCCAGCCCCCAAGCGGCTAGAACCTTTTAGGTGGCCCGATTTGGGTTTTAAGCAGGGCTTGGGTTGAGGCTGTAGGGATTCGGGGATTCAAGGCTCAGAGCTTCAAAGGAGCTCTACCTAGTGGGCCGCCTTTGCTGCGTTGAACTTCGAGCTGCCTGGACGTCCATCTGCGCCACCAGCTGTCGCATGGGAATCATCCGCTCTGCTAACGAAGGCTCGGCCTGGGGCTGGTGTTGTTTGTGATAGAGTCTGGGGCAGTGTACAGTGTAGGGTTGAGGGCTTAGGGGTGTAGGGTTCAGGGTTTAGTGGTTGAGGGTTCAGGGTTTAAGGCTTTGTCAAAAACTTGCGATCACGGCCATGAGAATCGAGAACAGGAAAGAGCTTCCTTGCAGCAGTAAGGAATAAGCACTAAACCATAATGGAACCCTCATAAGACCTGTTTTGCACTCATGCAAAACCCTTAAATCGGACCCTCATCTTCAAATAGCATGCCATCATCTAGACCGTAGATCAGCTTTCCTGCGGTGACGATACAGCTACGCGACAGGGGGCAGGGTTTTAGGGTTCTATCAGTCCTTCGGTTTAGGGTTTAGGCGCCTGAAACCACCAGCGTGGAGCTTGTGGCATGCTTCTACGAGACCCTACAACTTGCATGTTTCTTCCCAGATGCTACCCAAACCCTAAAAGCCATTCAGCTGCCCCACCCTGAACTGCATTAGCAATCGATAGTCGCAAGAGCAATCATATGTACTCATAACAGTCGTAAGAGCGCTATCAACAGCAAAGATAATGGAATTGACCCCACACTTCAACCTTCCCGAGCCTTCAATGGCAGGAGCTGTGAGGACCGCAGGGTTTGGGAGTCTGAAACTGTCTGGCGGCCGCCGCTGCTCCTTGGGCAGTTTAGGGTTCAGGGGTTTGGGGTTTAGGGTTTAGGGCTTACAAATCACAGATCGGACTGACTCCCTTCTGGCGGATGTTAGGTGTGAAAAGACAAGCTCCCGCACATGCACAATACCCCAGAACCTAAATCCTAAACGCTAAACCCACAACCTTAAACCCTAAACCCTGACCCCGAAACCCTAAACCCCCTAAACCTTAGAACCCGAAACCCTGAACCCAAACCAGGCGGCTTTGGCCGCGTAGGCGTCCGCACTCGATCCGCGCCGCCGCTCTTCGGCCGCGCGAAGGCCCGCGCGGCGTTTTGCCGCTGCCGGGCCTCTTTGAGGTTGACCCTTTGGGGTTTAGGGGTTTAGGGGGTTGAGGGTTTAGGGGTTTAGGGGTTTAGGGTTTAGGGTCTGGGGGTTTAGGGGCCCCTTTTACGGTTTAGGGTTTAGGGGTTAGGATTTAGAGTTTAGGGGTTTACGGAAGCTTTTTTCGGTTTTAGGGTTGAAGGGGATAGGGGTTTAGGGGTAACGGGTTTACGAAAGGGTTTAGGGCTTAGGGGCTTTGTCTTGGGGCTCAGATTAATGCGCCGAGAGTGTGGGACAATCGACGGGTTCCTTGCCCCACCTGAACCTCTGCAGAACTCCACAGTACTGCTTGCTGGTAAAGTTGGAAGCCCGGTGCAAGGAAGGCCATAGGGTTTAGGGTTTCGGATTCTTGGGTTCAAGGTGTAGGGTTTTTTAGGTATGCTGTTGCAGCCCTTCTGGACAGATTGCACTTGCATCTGGCAGTGGGAGTGGAGGCGCTGGACATGTCTCGCTGCAGTTTTGGTGCTAGATGAATCAAATGAAATCACACTGGTAGATTGAACTGGCATTTAGAAACGCTAGCCGTTACCTCTCACAACGGTCGTCTGGGTGACCCCACTCTTATGCTACGTACGTGGAAAGGGTGATCATGTCTGGGTTGCTTTTCGGATGACGAGACCCCTCACTAAGCCGATTCAAAACATCGAAGTTCAATACCTGGACCTAGACCAAGACAGGGTAAGACAAAGGTCTCGAGGGTCAGAAGAAACGCTGCCTTTACCCCGGCCTGGTGTACCCGAAACCTTCTGCAAATCATAAAAGACTCTATACTATGCAGGAGGAAAAGTGGCCGCCTGCGTCTCCTTTAGTGCATGTGTCTTCTGTGCTGCCTGACAGGTCAGTAGCTGAGAGGGACTCGCGAGAGTTGTGTAGCATAGGGTTTACGGTATATTTAGCGCCCTAAACCCTACGGTAAACCCTAAACCAGGACTTATGGTTTGCGGTTTAGGGCTTTAGGATTTAGGGCTTGTTTGACGCTTGGGGGTTTCGGGTTTGCGGCTTCATGGCTTTGAGAAGGACCCTCAAAAGGAAAACCCCGATGCCGAAACCTGTGGCTCCTGATATGGTTCTCAGTGATATTGATACCATTCCCGTCTAGTCCTTAATTGATACATGTAGTAACATACCCCCAGAACCCTATTCTAACTGTTAAGGCCCCTATATCGGTGGAGAGACATATATGGAGGATGTTCAACCCCGGGGGTTTTGCAACCAGGCTCCTGCAGTGCCCAGGGTGTTGCGAGAGGTGATGGTTGACGGGCCCCAAACCTGAACCCCTAAACCCTAAACCCCTGAACCCTAAACCCCAAAACCCCAAAACCTTAAACCCCTGAACCCTAAACCCCAAACCCCTTAACCCTAAAGCCAAGGCTTAGGGGAGATCGCTTTGAGGGCGTATGTCTTTTTAGGAAGACTTCTCGAAGTAGGTTTCAAAGCCAAGCTGAACAGGTCACGGGCTCAGCTTTAGGGCTCACAGTGATGACAGTGTGGAGCTTCGGAACGAATTCTGGTGTTTTCGGCTGAGAAGGCCCGAACATCTCGGCCTTGACATTCAAGACTGTTTAGGGTCTAGGGTTTAGGTTTAGGGAACCGGCTGCGTAGGCTACTTCTGGCACCCAAAATCCGACCTCTCGGAGGGAGTGGGATATTGCGACAAGACATTATTAGATGTTCTGTAGTGAACGGTCATGTCTTTTGCGTTAAAATCCCGAGATAGTAGTACCTGCACTTGTACAGGGCCTTAATAATTTGAGCAGGGTCTTGGGAATTGTACTCTCACTTTGTTTGTGTGTATGGACTATAAGGGTATATTAGTATGGTGTGACTACTACTACTACTACGACGACGACGACTACTACTACTATTTCTAGTAGTACATGCACAAGTGCCAGGGCCACCAGAATCGGCAGTGGCAGCATTTTCAGCGTACAGTGCTTTACGCTCTCAACAACAAACCCCAAACCCCCAACCCTAAACCCTAGACCCCTCAACCCCAAACTCCTAAACCCTACACTCCTGGACCCTGAACCCTGAACCCCAAGCCCTCAACCCCCAACACCCCCGAGACCCCGAAGTCACAGAGCCCCGACCTGAAACCGCAATGCCAGACACTCTGCAACGCCAAGACTCGGTTAGGGTTTAGGCTTTAAGGTTTAGGTTTTGGGGTTGAGTCATTGAGACCCTGGATAGAAGCCCTACAACCCCCAAATTTCATGTAGCAGGGACCTGGCTTCCCGGGCATCCTTTACGATACTTCTACACAACGACCAATTTTTTCCGACCACTACTTGGACGTTCATGGGTAGTTATAAGTAGGGCAGTTTAGAGCTATGACCCGAACTAGGAGACGTTTAACTCCATTTTATAACTAACTGTGAACCTCCAAGTGCCCGAAGCCAAGCCCCCTTGAGCCTCCAGCTCTTTGTCCATGCGCTTGAGCCGGCGCTTCTCGAGCTCCAGGCGTCGAGTCATGATCTCGATCTCATGGTGCATGCGATCCACCTTGGGATGGGCTTTCGGATCTGGAAGTCGGGTTAGGAAGTTTTGAATGCAAGCCTCAAACCCAAACCTTAAAAAACAATGTTCGGCCTGCAACACTTAGGAGCACCAAGCGCTGCAAGCTGATGCAAAGCGGCACACACTAGCTCCATGGCCTTCGGATAGCAGGATGGCTTCAGAGATCCTGCAACTTGATGGTAGAGACGACTAAGGCTTTCTTTATACATATATATATATACACATACATATTATATATATATACATATAGATGTACATATATGATGCAGGGCTGCCAC
>CAJNJA010044408.1:0-26970 GCA_905231915.1 Symbiodinium necroappetens | reverse complement strand
GGGTGGGGTGGAGAGGGTGGGTGGGGTGGAGAGGGTGGGTGGGGTGGGTGGGTGGGTGGGTGGGTGGGTGGGTGGGTGGGTGGGTGGGTGGGTGGGTGGGTGGCGGCGGCGGCGGTGGTGGTGGCGGTGGTGGTGGCGGCGGATGATGGTGGCGGTGGTGCTGGTGGGTGGCGGATTCGAGCGGAACGGCAATAGTCCCTATCGTTTCACATATTCGGCGAGTAAGTTGATGCATAGAGACAGGTTCCGACAAAAGCAGGCTCAAGAAGGTCTTGGCAGCACTCTGCAAGTTGATGTGCCTGAGCGATGCAGGTTCTCTGAGCCCAACATCCGCGGGGCTTTCGAAACGTCTCTGTCACAAGGCCCGGCGCTTAGCATGGCAAGTGAAGCATTGAGTCTTGCTTCTTCTGCGTGCTTGCTGCACGCAGTCCAAACCGACAGGGTTTTACGGCCGCGACTCACGAAGTATGGCCAATCATCAGGACGCCGCACAATCGAGAAGACCCATTCAACTGGTCACAGGAAGAAGGCGATGCTGTTTTCATTTGTTTTTTGTGTTCACTGTCGCCGTGGTCACTGTTAGTAAGTATCACCAGACCGTTGCAAATTCGATCTATAGCGTTATTGCTGACGCTGCGGTCTCAACGTATGTTGACAAAGCTTCATGATGTCGTCCTACATGTCACAGTTATGCCGGCCACTCTCATCATCAACATAGCTGTCCTACCCACCTGATGGGATTGCCTCGCTTGCTTCACGCAGATGATGGTCAGTGCAAGCCCTGCAGTGTTGCTTTCCACCCCCAAGGAGTGACCCTGCTGAACACAGCGCAGCTGTACGGCACCTCGGAAAACTGCATAGGCAGATTCGGGATCAGAGCTTCAAGCATGTCATGTCCCCGTGGATTTGAAGGGCATCATGAATCAAATCAATGCGGCCGAGAGCACCGAAACGGTTAAGCTGTTTGGGATTGCGTTGCGGGCGAAAAGGGCTCAGCACGCATCTCGGCCGCGAGGCATCCCAGTGCCGAAAGGTCTACAAGTTTCACAACAGAAATCGACACAGCCTCGCAGTGGGATTCCTCGAGCAGTCCTTCGGCTCGCTTATTACTTCGCGCGACTCAGTTCTCGCCCTGAGCAGGGCAGCTTCGTGGCAGAGTGACGGGAGGCGAGAAGGCCTCTTGATCTGGAGTGGGAATACAAGTATTTCAAAGTGTTCCTTTTCAAAGTGTTCCTTTTCTAGTTAGGCAGCATTTGGCATTCAATGCAAGTTGGCTTCAGTGCTCGACGGTACCTTGGTTTGGAAACTTTGGCATCTTATATTATAGGTTCCGCTGCCTAGAAATGTTGATTCTCCTGACGGCCCGACTGGAGTAACTAGCCGGCAAGCCGGGGTAGCAAGGCTGGCTTCAAACTTCCTTCGTGATGCTTCAGAGCAATCAAAGACTTGTGAGCATGTCCCATCCGACTTGCGTGTTTTTTGGGACAGCAGCTCCAAAAATAGTCCAACTCCGAACAGCGAGGCCTTGGTAATCTCCAAGTTTGATGCGCTGGGCAAGAACACAGAGCAGCTGATCCCCAGCTTGTGGCGTGGCGACTGGAAGCCCGGGATTTGTAGAAGTGCACACTTCCCATTTTGCTCGGCTTTTGGGATTCTGTGCCAAGGGAGGAATCTGCCTCGAAGTGTGGTGTCGATGCACTGGACGGTTTTCTCATCCACCACCCGAAAGGCCAGGCATGCAAATTTAGGGGGCTGCTGGAATTGAAATTGTTTGAGCTTCGGGTTTGGCACGGGATGGCACAGGAAAAAGTACCGGAAACGGGATTCCATGTGCAAAGGTTGCCCCATGAGCAGCCAGGCAGTGCGACGGCAATGGCTGATCAGCTGGCTGCGGCTTATCAGAGAGGCCGGGTCCCGGGTCCTTTGTGACTGGGAGCTGTGGTTGACAGTTGACGGTGGCTCATAGCATCTAGGCATTTAATGTTGGCCGCCTGTACTGAAAGCATCAAGCGTTCACTCCTATGTGCATGATGTACATAGCTGTTGGGGGCTGCAGCCTCGCACGTTTGTTTTTTGCCGTTACTACTATTACTAGTAGTGTATAGTTAGTGTACTTATTTTGCTAGATCTTACCCTGTCTTACCAACTGCAACATGAGAGTGGCCCAATGCGAGCGGCATTGTTCGGACTTCCGCAATCTCTAAAAGCCCTTACCTAAAGGTGGTTTTTAAGACGACGCAGAGGGAGCCTGTGACCCCAAATCAGAGATTCCAACCAGGCATCGTCCGCAATGTTGGGGTCTCCAACTACGATGAGACAGCGCTGAGGGAAATGCACGCTCTGCTGTGCCTAGGCAGCTTACGGCGGCTGATGGTTAGCAATGATAACAAACAACGGCGAGGGCGAAAGTCCGGCAGCGTTGCAGGCTGGCGCAGTTTTGATGATACACGGGTTTAGAAGACTTTGATGGCCTGCGTCTCGACACATTAAAGCCTGAATTAGCCCGTCCGCATGAACCGTGCCTCAGCAGGGGGGGAGGTTATGTGTCCTTCGAGCATGCAGATTTTCTGGTTTCCATACACACACATTGAAGCGGGCGGCTACAGCCTTTCTCGTCCGCTCGCATCAGAAACCGCACTGACGCCGTACTGTGGGCGTTTGCGTTTTTTCCATGCCGGTGGCCCAAGGTCTAGGTATCTCGAGGTGTTGAGGTTGTGGCTTCCATTCTGACCACGCGAAAGCGCCATAGAAGCGTAGGCAGACACAAAGCTGGAGAGAGGGTACAGCCGAACCATACTCTAGTGCATGAACTTTGTGATGTCAATCAGGTGAGCTCCTATCCTTGATGACCAACATCAACTTGCATCACTGAGAGAAACTGCGCCAATGTTGAACTTCGAACTCGGGGGCTTCCGACAGAAATCCGAACACTTATGTAACTTTGCCCATCAACTTGAAAGGCATTGAAAGCCGATCCCGGGATCAGCTGCATGTTGCCCAGCTAGTCGGATATCCACGCCTGAAAACGAAGGACTGACCGTGGAGTGCCTTTGGCGTCTCGGACAGCAACGTTTCAACCTGTGTCTGACTGCTCTTCAGACTTCTAAATCGTGCAGGACTGCTAGTACGAATCAAGCGGCCGCGTTTACATTGACATGAGTCCTTTACACTTCGCATTAACTACTGCGGCTTATCAGATTGTCTCTGATGAATTCCGTGCATTCAGGTTTTCAATGAGGTCGAGTTCTCTTTGCTACGATGTCTGCCACAGACGAACGGGCTTCTGCGTGCTTGCAAGGAGATTTTCGCATGCAGCGGCATCGCAGTCGGCACTCTGTGAAGCGGGATACTTGTGGTGACGTGATGTGCTGTTGCTGCTGGTGTTCAGCAGCAGCAGCAGCACCAGCAGCACCAGCAGCGCTAGCGGTAGTAGCGGTAATAGTGGTAGTAGCGGTAGTAGTGGTCCTGGTAGTGATAGTGGTAGTTTTAGTGTTTGTGGTTGTAGTGGTAGTAGTACCGTTTGCACACATTCAGATCTCTTTGCCAGGGCATCCATGACAAAACCGCAACAACGTCAATGTACCAGAGTATTCATTTGAGCATCCATGCCCAAGACCAGAATGCCATTCATTTACCTCAGCCCAAATCACATAAAGGGCCAGTTTGGGCAATGGCAATGTAGGTTTGTCGAAAGAACCGTGCGTCTGTGCACATCTCAATACCCGAAACAGGTTGACTCAAGCTGCAACTGCGATGTGCGTGGTGTGACGTTGTTTTTTTCTCCCAACCGTTGAACACAATGAACACATCGCAAAAAACCTTGCCATTCCTTGCCCCGGCCGCGCAAAGTGTGGGCAAACGGTAGTCCTGGTAGTAGTGGTGATGTTCTTGCCGATATGGTTGGTGATGTTGAGGATTAGGTGGCAGTGTGGTGGCAATGCATGGTGTGGCGTTCATGCCGTGTTTCCAGGAGCTCGGTGTCACCATTCTCGCTTGGGCACCACTGGCCTCCGGAAGGTGCTTGCATTTGAAGGCTTTTGGAGCTGAGAAACACGGAGATGTAATCCGGACCTTGCAGCCGTTCGTGGAGCATGTCGAGTCCGAAGTAGTTCTAAAATCCTACAGAAAAGCATTGGCCCGAGATTGCACAAAGAACTCAAGTGAAGGCAGAAACTTCGCCGTGGCCCAGTGCATTCCCGGCAGATGTGGAATCGAGAAGCACCCCACCAAGCGAAGCTTTTTATCGTATGCAATACAGCACCATCTCTGCTCTTAGTGCAGCGGTCCGGGAGGCTGACGAGTAAGCCCAGCACCGAGCTCCTAACGGAGGCTCGCCTAATTTTGCCGGCGCTTAATGAACTTTGGGCTACATGAGGATGCTTGGTTCTGGCATGCAGCCTGCCCTGTTCGGAAAGGGTGCAGTGACCGCTTAGCCTCGAGTCGCGCAGTACTGTTGAAGATTGCTCATGTATCTCAGCGGTTTCAATTTATTTTGCTTCGATGAACTGTTCTGGGAATTTCTGGGACGGATGGACGGATGGGTTGTTTTGCATGTTGAAGGTTGAAAAGATTTTCGATGTGGCGGCCCTTCTGCCGAAAATACCCAGCACAGTGTTAATGCTGGGTCAGGTAACCAAAGAATTTTGAACTCTGCCGGGCTTTGGACCTGCGAAACTTTCAAAAGCAGGGCTCGATAGCTCACGCTAGCAAGTATTCCCGATGATGATCTTGCAAACCCTGCATCCCAGAAGCACAGACCAGATTCCGATGTGGACAGATTGCACTGAAGCCAGAGCATGAAGCTGTGTTCGCAGGCAGAGACTGTCGCAGCTTTGAGCGTCGTGCGCACCATTGCAACTTCGCGCCAGAAGACGCCTGCGCAGGTTTGGGCAGATGTCACGACTTGTGGCTGTTTGCTGTACCTGCCGAAGCTTCGGAGTGAAGCTTCAACTTCTTTGCACTTCCCTCTCGTCCGCCCCTCTCCCTCTCTCTCTCTCTCTCTGTGCCTGTTCCTTCTGTCTGGCTCGTTCTTCTTATTTTTGTTCTCTCTCTCTCTCTCCCCTGGACATGGGGTGTGATGCGTCGTTTGCATGTCTCTTGCTGCATCAGCACGGCAGCTCAACGCCTCCAGACTTTGCTAGCAGTCTGTCACAATCTGCACTCTGCAGTCCAAGCCTTATTGGAGTTTTCATGCGAGGTGGCTTTGAACTGGTGCCCTGGCTACAGCCGCGAGAGCGCGGCAAAATGCTTAAAGGAGGGCGACCACTGGCTGGTGGATAGGGACAAAGATGTCCGGTGGAGTTGGACGGGAATGTTAGGATAAATGCCAAATGGGAAAATTCTCAAGATTTGGAGATCTGTCTCTGGTTCATGCGTCAAGAATCTAAGAACCCGGCCGAGACATAACCCGAATCCGCATAGATTACTAGCAGAGACTGCAGGGGTCGCAATGTCTGCAGAGCCCTTGGCAAACCGAGGTGCATTTGTAAGGGCACTGTGCCGATCCCTGGAGCACGCACAGTCGAACAGGCGGCACTGCAAGATGTTTGGAGCACATGCACGAGCACCCAAGCCGTGCGCCTCAATGAAATCTAAGTCATTTCCGTTCAAAGCTGGCTCAGCCGCTCAGCCAGGCACGAGAGAATGCAGGCGCCTTGGGGTGGCGATTGACAGAGGAGGAGGCGTGGCCCTTGAGGACACGCAGTCCACACGCAGGGGACCCTCCATGCACTGTTTCTGTATGACACATCGCAGACTTCGATGTAAGACTCCTGTGCGGGTTGGCTAACCCGCAACGTTGACATGTCGACTCATGTCAACTCTGCATATCGCCGTACTGAAGCTTGCAGATGGTGTTTTGGGAGGTCGCGAGTTTGGATGCCGTGGCCGTCGACTCCATGGGCATGTACTACAGCCCTGAGGAAATGGAGCTTCAAACTTGCTACACTTTGTTCTTTTCCCAGATCACTTGTGCCTGACTCTGGGATTTCCCCTGACTCTGAAATACTTCTCTCGGCCTCCTCCTTCCCTTCAGGCGTCGAGATCCGGGCACCCGAAGACGTTCTTGTTTGCTATCTGCCCACCGCCGAACATCTGCACTTGCTCACCAAACAAGTTTACACATCGCCTCTCAGAACCCATCAGAACCCGCCTCAAGCACATGCTCGGGAAGGGTCACAGAGACCAGAAACAATGCAATGACCAGCTGGGAGAATGCAGGCCATCTACACTTTCTTCGGAGTATGGCCGCCGGCTTGCGTCCGACCGAGTCTTGATTCCAACTACTCCAGCAAACTGGGGAGCTACAGTATAGTTCTGAAGGCTGTTATAGAGAAGGTGCTGAGAATTGACCGCTGGGAGGGCCCTCTCAAGCTGAGTCTAGCTTGTGTAGCAGCGTTTTCAATGGCTGCTCCTACAGACTACCGTAGACTGTCCGATCTTGAGATCGCGGGCCCGGAGTTTCGGTAGAACTGACGAGAATTTAGTTTTCAGACACCTGTCCTCCATGTTGGAACCGCTGCTGGTAGTGGAGTGTGGTTTAAAAGTTTGGTCAGAAAGAGCGACGTGTGATAAGACAGGCTTCGTGCACGTGCTATCTCCACAACGAAATGAAAGGGGCTGCTATTGCTGTGCTGGTGGTAGTAGTACTTACCGGATAGTAAGACAGCTATCGAGCGTTGCTGCAGTAGCACCCTTTGCATTACTTGCAATCTTTTCAAGTGCAGCCGCAACGCAGGGCAGATCCCAGCCTGAAACTTGCCAAAAAAGGGGCGGCCTTGAACAACAGAGGCTAACTTCTGGCATGCTTCGCTGCTGCCTCGCTCTGGCACGCAGATGCTTCTTCAATGCATTTGCTGAGGGCTCTTTAGCATTTAATTTTAGCTTCAACGCTGCGACCTGAATACAAAGTGGCCTGAGCATGTCCACCGCCTTGTGTGGAGCTTCCTCACTTCAGCTGCGTTCCTTAATTGTCTCAAGCTTCTGTGCGTGGCAACTGCCAGCTGTACATGTTAACTGTTCGCACCAAGGCCTCCCGCTGCAAGACGGATAGCAGAATCGGATAGCACAGCGCACCATCTTCAGAGACGGCGTCTGCTGAAGTGAGCCGGGCTTGCTTGGAAATTCCCTTAAAGGAGATCGTGGGCAACACAACGGACCTCATTTCTTGCTCAGCCCTTGCAGTGAAGCTGGGAGATATTTCTGAGCTAGCAGCTAGTGACTGCAGCTAGTGGTGATTCGTTGGTCAGGTGTCGTCCGTCATGCCTGCTGCACATACCCTCTTTGATTTCGGTTCATCATCGACTAGAGCCACGAGAGTTTATGGTCACGATTTCATTGGTGCGAACGAGTGTTTTGAGCAAGGGCTTGGCCAGCGATGCTGTCGCAGCAGAGGTGCTGTGATGTGGGACCTGGTACCTGCTCTCTACACCATGCATGCGAAGAAAGCAGCGAGGATTGGCACGCTGTATCAGTTGTCTTGCAACAATACGGCACTTCGTCGAAGGAATCTCTGGCATTCTGATTGGGAGCTTGGAAACAAACATGCGATGCTGCGGCCACCAGCCGCCATTTCGCCCGCTCAGGTCACGAAGTTGGCTCGGGAGCGACGGCAAAAGGCCAAGGCCGGGGCGGCCCGGGGGCGATGAAATATCCGAGAATCACCGTAGCTGCCAGGAGAACGTGGAGCCAACTGCGGAATGGGGCAGGCCTTGTTCATTTTGTCGCACGCACGCACGCACACAGAGACACACACAGAGACACACACACACACACACCCGCACCCACGCACACAGACCCACCCAGACACACCCAGAGACACACACGGAGACAGACAGACAGACAGACAGACAGACAGACAGACGCACACACACACACACACACATACCTGGACTCCTTGCAACCGGTCTTGCACTATCCTCAGGGCGAAGACATCGCACAACATGCTCCTGTTTTTTGGGGCCGGGGCGGTTTAGTGCAGGGGTGCAAGGAAGGGTTTCGGATCAAGATCGAGGTCATAAATGCCGACCCTGCCCTCCCTTGAAGCCGGTGCCTTGCCTTACCGTGAGACATTGCTGTTGCTTGTGAGCATTTAACGTTCCCGACGGAGGCCTCCGCCCAAGCCGGAGCACCAAAGTAAGCAGAGCAACACGCACCTCAGCTCAACGATACGCTCGGCTTGTCAGCATTGGATGCTTGACCGGCGCATCAAGCGAATTCCGAATCGTAAGCCGTAGTTCCCAGGTCCATGAGGGCCGCTCTGGACCGGCGCTGCGTGAAAGCCTTGGCGCCGGAAGTTGCGAGGCGCCTCCAGGCATGGTCCGCTGGGATTTCTGTGGAGCCAGCAATCTTGATGTCTCTTCGGTGGAGATCTCTATGGAGTGTTGTTTGCGAACTCTCCATGTTCCTCGTTGGGCCGGGGCGACTCCGGGCACTGATGCTTCACAGCACGCCAGATGACGATCTGCAAGATTCGTATTGGCTCGTGTGACAATCGTGCCTGAACTACTGTAGTAGGCCGCTTCTGCAGTTTGTTCGTTGGCATTGGCGAGCGCAGGGGGACGGCTGTGACTTCAGGCCGCTCGAGAAGAGTGGGGCACCGTTCGCCAGCGCTTGCGGCTGGCGCGTCCGCCCCCAGCTGAGGCTCGGAAAGCACAGCGAGTTCCTCCGACAAATGAAAGCCCTCGAGCTCCCTGCACTGGAGGAGCCTGCCCCGGAGCCACCACAGCACAAAGAGGCGAAGGCCGCCTTCAAGCATCACCGGCGGACAAAATGTTGTCAAGTAGCGTGGCTTCCTGCATTGGGCATGGACAGGAAAGCTCGCAATCTGTAACCCATCAACACTCGCTGTGGCCATAGCACTTTCCAACCCGACAGTATGCCAACCCTAGACCGTTTCCAAACTTCCCTCACGAATTTCGGAATTCATCAATCATGGAGCTCATTGCAGGAGTTCCCAGTCTCCAGAAACTGAGTGGCACCCTGCATGACCCAGCGCAGAAGCGTCCTAGTATCGAGATGCTGAAGGGTCCTTCCCACAAGCGACAAGCGACCTGGAGAGGCTCTTGACCTAAGCACGGGAGACCCAAACAGGTGACCCCTCGTCGCTCGGAGCCAAAGCCGGAGAGGGAGCCCGCTCCAAAGGCACCCCACGAGGCAGCGATCTGAGAGGCTTGTGTCTTCTTGTGAGATGAAGCCGGAATGCGAGGAAGCGCAGACACAAGGTCGGGTTCGTCTCCAGCCGATGTGCAGTTTCCTACCACGGTCGCAGGCCATGCCAGGATGCCAAGGGCAAGATGAGGAGAAGGATCCAGACCGAGCTCGCCGAGTGGCTGCAGGAACATGGGAGCTGCTAGTAATTGGGGATTGGGCTTCAGCCACCCAGGGCATCCGCCTGGCGGTCATGGTTCAGATTGTACTTGGCAGCGGCATTGCTTTGGCTATTCCGCAAAAGGTCTTGGATCACGATCGCGACTCTCGCATTTGTGGTGTTAGTCCGTTGTTGAAGGCCTGGGAAGCCACCTGTTGACTTCATTCGGGGCTTCGGCTCCGCAATATTTTGCTTGATGCTTTTGTCGACGACTGCCGTCGCTTTTGACAGCATTGGTGGTTGGAGTTATAGAGAATCTGAGCCGTTTGATGCCGTTTGCAATCTCTTCCCAGGGAGCCGAGGAACTGTATCCCCGGCCAATGAGACCAAAACAGCAGGCAGAAACCCAAAAGAGTAAACAAGCATGATGCTTCCAGCCCAGCGTTATTATGGCTTCAATATCATGAAAATCACGATTCCCGAATTTTTATGCTCTTCCACCAAGGTGCGGTCGAGCTGTTCCAGTCTTTCCTTGAGCGCGGCCGCAATGCGGAGAACTGGCGCAACCTGCCCTGGAACTTTGTAGGCCCACGAAGGCTTTGTGACAGCCCAATTGTCCTACTCTCCAACAGTACTAGACTTACTAGAGCATTAACCTCGACAGGTATATTCAAGACACTCTGCCGGTGAGTCACAATAACATGCCTCCAGAACAGAGGTCGCGGTCGTAGCTGTACTAGTCGTCGTCGTTGCTGTCGCCTGGCACCTCGATTTGCTCGGCAGTGGTTGCATCAGGGATTTTGAGGGAACTTCGAGAAGATGCCACTTGCAGGTTTGAAATGCAACTGCTGAAGCCAAGAATGTTCCAGGGAAGCGATGTATAGGAACTATAGGAACTAACTCAGCACGACACATCTGGACGGGAAGAAGAAACACTGCCTTCCTCAAGCATGTCACGAGACGTCATCAAGTAGATCCTGCAGAATGACACACTTTAAAGACGATTAGACTGAATAGACTTGGCTTGGCCGGTTGGGGCAGGATTTGTGTTCGGGCTGTGGCGGTCCGACAGAATCTTGTGCTAGCATAGGGAGATGTTGTACTCGTTCCTGTCGCAGAGATGATCTCGTGAGGCAAAAATGACTTGCGCCTGATCAACCACATTGTGGTTCCAATGCTGCTGGGCCCTGCTGAGCATCCATGGGGTTTTCGCCGCATGGTGCGGATCGTGACGGCAAGACCGCCATCACATTTGCAGAAGCAGTGCTTCAATGAAAGACAAATTAACACACCATTGATGCCAACGACAAGGCTAGCATAGGCCACCGGCGACAACCCATTGGCACGAACACATCAACAGCGGACAGCTCAGATGTTTAGGACTTTGTTTTTCGGAGCAACCCCGCTGGCAACCTCGTTGCGTGCCCAAACCCCTGGCGCGACCCCGGTATCATGGTGGGACCTATCGATGTACCGCTCTTGGAACATGGGCTTCTACTGATGTTCAGCTTGTAATGCTGCTTCTTACTACGCGCATTGATTTAGCAAGGGCAGTGCGATTAGAATCGAAAGGTTGATTGATATCCGGGATTGAAGCCCTGCGTCGATCTATGTTGGACCTGTAGCAGCTGCCCAAGACTCAGTGGTTTTCACGACCAATATTGACAAATGCCAGCGGTGCAAACTATTTATCTTTATACTTTTGAAGTAGAGATGTGTATGCCTGCATCGAGCCCAACATGATTGACCGGGGATGGCCCGGGGTTCATGATTGGGTTCTGTTCGGGCTAGGTTGCCTTCACCCTCTCTCAAGTTGGGTTAGGAACACGAGGCCGACGCCGGTGCAGTTCCACTTTTTCTTACCGGTTGGTACTTGTCGTTGGCGTCTCGTTAGGTGAACTATATCGGACCTTGGTCTCGAAGCAGTTGAACTCACGACAATTCCCTGCGGTGCGACGTAGTCAGCTGGGCGGGTGGGCAAAAACTAACAAGCACATCATGCCGCTGGCAGCGCTTTCCCATGATGATCACAGTATAATCACCATGGGTCAGCCCCACCAACGTCGTGGCCATGGTTGATCATCATCACTCATGACCGGATGACGACTATGATCAGGTTTGTCTCGTAGCCAGCTGGCTCATCATTACAATGTCCTTTCCAACAGCATCGTCGTCGCTGCCGTCGTCAGTCGCCCCACCAACGCCACTGCCACAGCCATCATGACCATCATATAAACGGCAGTCATCACCGTTTAGGGCGACGGTCATTCTCTGTGGCTCTGAAGTTTCATCTTTTTGGTCTGTATAACCAGGACCATGCATATACCATGCATTCCAAATCAGGATATACATCATCGCATCTCCATCACCATTGGATCACCGCCGTCAAAAGCATCGTCGCGGAACCTATAGCACAACATTTTACACAAGCATACAACGTACTGATCACGGTCGCCGAGCCGAGAACATGTACAATTCGCCCAACCCTGGAGAAGAAGAGTTCCCCGCCCCACCCAGCAGGCAAAGGAGCTAGGCCCAGGCCACTCAGACGGGCTCAGGTTGTTTGGTGACGCCTCGATTGACTGGGCCCGACCGGTCCTAGCGCTTGACGAGCTGGAGGATTTGTGCGGGCCGTGCGGGTTCACAAAAGTTTTGGATTTGGGGTTCACCTCAGACTGGCCGACTGGTGCCGGGCCGAGGAGCTTGTCCGCAGCTTTCCGGAGAAGCGCATCGATGGCAACACCTATTCAACGCTTTCCGATTTGCTTTGTTCAGAGAGCCTGAAAGACGCCTCCTGATTGGCGAGAGGGTTGGATCAGCGAATGAATACGCAGATTTGCACTACAAGTACCGTAGGGGCCGGCGGTGCTTGCCAGCCCTACGCGAAAGCCAAATAGTCCTGCATGAACTACATCGGCAGACTTTCCTGCATTTAGGGTTGTGGAATGTCCACCATGCATCTGACATACCCTTCCACACAGCACTGCTCGAAACTGCTCCTTTCTTTGCGTATTATAGCGACGAGCCGAAACGCTGTTGGATGTTTCAGACTTTAGGTCCTAAGTTTTAGGGTTGCCAGGAAACCTGTGGGTTTCATGCAATGCTCCGCCAAAGGCTGGCGCTTCTTCCGCGGCATAAGGACACTTGTGACCGATTGAGCTGTCTTGCGACTTTCTGATCTTTGGGGCGAGTTTCAGCTATGGACTTGAAACATCTTGGAAGCCAGCTCTTGACTTTCGTGCTTTGATCGTGAATAACCCCTGGCTTCGGAGCTCGAGCTAATGCAGGTTCGCCAGGAGCACGCAGGATGCAGGGCAGTCGGTGTTCGGGATTCAAGCGCGCACGGAACAGACTTGTGTCGCCGGACCTGCATGTTGGCATATAATCATATAGTGTATGAGAGTCAAGAGACTAGTCAATAGGGTAGGATTCAAGATTCAGTGGCAAAGGTGGGCTGGGTGAAGATCGATCAGCATCGTCTCTTGCACTTCAGGCAGCAAGCGTACTTCCAGATCGGCACACGTTTGGCGTGTCTGGCGGCAATGACCCATCAAAGGAGGCCTGAAGCAGACAGAATGAGGGAGTTAATGTGGATGGCTGACACCGAAAGTTCCATTTACCGTTGTCCAAAGAAGTGATTCTAGAAGCCCGGCGTCTTCTCGAAGCAAGCTGTTCAGGGCACGGCCTTTCAAGAGTGACGAGCGTACAGCGTTGCGCGTGCAGCGACGCTAAGCTAAAAGTTTTCAGTCAGGTCCCCAGTAGCCTGTGGAATGGCTCTGTCGTCGCAAGCAGGGTCTTGGCATGCCAAGATCACGGCGATCTGTGTCCCTGCTTCTAAAGCCAGATGCAAGCCAAACTCAGCAACTTGCGCATGCCCACTTCTTCCCTGCACATGCAGCCTGTAGGGGTTGGGGTTGGTTGGATCGGCTGGTGTTGGTTGCTGCTGGTTAGTGTTGGTTGGTACGAACCACAGAAGACCAACCGCAGTGCTTGGCTGGGAAAAGTATAAATCTCTGTTCCATGAGCCAGGACGACATTGCACATTGTACCAGCCTCGCGCTTCGGAAGCTCGCGCAGTCATAAGTGAGTCGCAAGAACAAGACCTGAGATTGCGGGCCCCTGCATCCGTTTCAGAGATATCAAGCCGAATCACAGTAAGCAAGGTCAGGATGACGCTGCCGGCCCGAGTCGTGTGAATCGAAGCGCCAAACGTGCAGCTCGAGCTGCAAGCACGAACCCCAGAAAGGCCGGTCGCCCGCCAGCAATGCCCGGCACTCGCAGCCCACTTAGTGCAGAAGGGGCAGGCCGGAGAGAAGGACGCTGGGGATGGATTTGGCCGGCCTTTTACCGGGACACCCCTGGACCGAATCGCGTTTGCAGTTCCTGTAGCAGTTGTCTGCATCGTGGTTTGCCCGCCGCTTTGCAAGACCAGCTGATTTACATCTGCAGGTGGTGCCGGGTTGCGGTCCAGAGCCGGCACTGGTGATTCTGGCAAGCGATGTTCCGAACGGCGCAGCCCACAGAGTGACTCCACGCGCACAGGCCCCAGATTCCCAGAAGCGGCCCAGACGTTGCTTTCTTTGTCTGAGTGGTGCAACTAGCTGACAGCATGACTCAAGGAATTGAGTCTTTTGCTCGACCCATCATGTCTTTGCACCGGAACTGGCAAAGGAAGCAGTTCTGCATCGTACGGCCACCATGACACACGAGACAGGTGTCTAAATGTTTGTTTCATGCGCCCGTGGCAAGTATCTTGTTCAACTCGCGCGATACTGCATGCGGCAAAGTGCACTTTGGATTCTGTTGCGGTTCCGGAAACGGAACCCACCTTCGGACACCAATTGTCGCCCTTCACCTCAGGAGTTCCTTGAAGCCTTGCCTGGATTTCCGACGAGAAAGTCTAAAAGGCGAAGACATGAAGTTCAAGCAAGGGGGCGTAGAGCAGGTCTCGGCGGTGCTCGTGAACTGTCGACCTGGATGCACTGACGGAAGCACAACTATCAAGCCAAATCCTTGCACGGGTCTGTACTTGATCAAAAAAGTTAAATAAGCCTGTTCCAAACCGATCTCTGAAGCACTGCCGACTTGCATGGTCAGCTTGTGTTAGGCACCACCCGCAGCGCCTCGCCATCGAGAGCGGTGGCAACTCATCAGGAGGCACGGTTGGGAAGGCTTGCTCGCCTGGAGAGAGGCGATTTCTTGCGATCTATGACAACCGCGGTTTGCGCAATTTTTGTGTGAGGGGCTGGGCTGCCTGATGACGATACTTTAAGAGCAAAGCTTTGCGCGGCGTACTGTGTTTGACATCACACCTTGGGCGGCTCTATATAATATATAAGTAGAGGGTTGTTCAAGGCTTGGAACCTTTTGGCTGCAGACAGCATCAATACACGCACGGGCTTGGTGGAGTTTTGGGCAGGCTGCTGAATAAGCATGTCATGGCCCAAGGCTGCTAGGTGTTCGCTTCTGTGTCGGCCTGCGGGGTGAGCTACCAATAGTAACATTTGCATGTTCCCCTTTCCATGGCATGCTTGCATACCACTTTTTGGCCCGACGAGCTCTGCAGACCGTTCTGGGTGGCTCGGTAACTCGTGTTCACTCGGTATTGCTGGCTTCGTACCAGATCACTGCATGAAGTGAGCCGTCAAACGAAGGCCATCCGCGCACGGCGCGAAGCACTGGAGCAGGCACGCCAAGAGTCGCTGCAGCGCCTTGGCCGATGTTCGCTTCAAAGGGATTGCCAGAGAGCTCTTCGGAGCTGTCCTGTGGTGAAATCCCGCGGAGTGCTGATGATTCAACGGACCGGAGGCCCCGGGCACTGGCCAAGGGTTTATGGGACTGAAAGTCCAGCACTGTACTTCCCCAGCTCGCTGCCACCACTATATAGCACTGACTGTGCCAATTTCCACCACTAGAGTCATGCGTTTCATCGTCAGCGTCGCGGCCAGCCAGCCTTTTCACAGCTCCTTAAACAATACCCACATGTGTAGGCGACTGGGCTTACGCACCTTGCTGCTTCCTCTTTGACAGCCAGTGCCAGGATCATCTTTGCATGAGGCTCTGCACGTTGGCTTCAGGACTCGCACGATCACGGGCCTAGCGTGCAAAGAAAGCTTGCAGAGCTTCAGGACTGGCACACCCTTGACCGCATTGCACAAGTTTGCCCGGTGCCGAAGCAGAGACACAACCCCCTGCCGACGCACTCGATTAGCTTCGCGCCAGAGGATACTGCCCTTTAGATGTCGTGAGAATCTGAGGAAAGCCTTATCCAAGAAGGATGGAGGTGGCCAGAACCGGCAGGAGAGGGCGTGTTGCAGGATGTTGCAGATGGACAGCTTCCGTGTTAGCTGTGGTGTTCCTGGTGCAGCACAAGATCCGGCTAAGAGGTCTTTGGACTTCATGTTCAACTCCTGTGCTCCTGTTAGGACAAGCTCACGGGGGCTAACTTGGAGCAGCTGGCTGTTGTAGGTTTTTGAGTTTTTTTTGGGCGGGGGGGGGGGGGGNNGGGGGGGGGTACTCGCACTCCATCTTTCTACTATCTATAACCTAAACTGTCGACATCGACCACACTGGCTTCGCCGAGATCGGACTCACGAGCGAAAATCGCCTTTAGATCTCGACGTCACAACAGTTACGATTGCCGTCGGCATTTGGAAAGAACGAGTCGTTGAAGGGGTCGCACTTAGTCTACTTGTAGGGTTCAGGCATATTGCTTGCGGCGGTTCGGACCTGCGAAGGCTTTGTGTCTCCTCGTCGTTAGGAATATGTTTAGCAATTCTTCGGGATTCGCCGTACCCGAATTCGTCAGTGGCTTGTGGAGCGCTCCCATTCTGCAGACTGCTCTCGTTTCTCCTTGACTCGCAAACGCTTTTGGCCTCTTTGTGTTTGGCTTCGAGGTCGGGTGGAGAAACAAGGCCGCACAGCACAAAACGGCAAGGAAAAATGACAGATTCGAACAGAAGACAATGAAAGGAATAAACAAACAACAGATATCTGGCCATCAGCAAGCAAGGCAGAACAACAATAAAATGAACAAGGATGTGTGCATTGTCGTCAGGACGCTCCAGTGCAGCCAATAACACTAGTAGCATCGGCAATGCTGGCAATACTCACAGGAATTACAGTGATGATATCAAGAGCTGTGAGCAATGAGCTTCTATCAAGATCTGCACATGCGAAACCTCTTAGCCCTTGCAAAAGGAAAGCAAGCTAGGCCGAACCAAGCCATGTTTGAGTTTGTTGTAAACGTGCTTGCCGCAAGTTAGAACGCCGCTTGCGGGATCCATGCCAAGCCGAGCCAGCCCAATCCAAACCATACCAGGTCGTGACTTTTTGGAATGGGGGTCATTGATTTCCCCATGTAATCCGGGTGTTTCAGTGAACCCCTCGCAATGGTAGTTATTTCCCCTCGCGGCACCCAAGAGAGAGTTCCGTTCAATTCCTCAGTAGCCGGCAGAAGAGGGGTAGAGGGTGCAACTCAGCTTCGAGCGGCTGCAGCCCTCGCGACTGGCCGTTGCTGCTGCTTCTGTGAGTACTATCCACAAGGCGTTCGCAGAAAGATCTCCATCCCATGCTTGTTCAAACTCCGGCTTGTGGACATGCAATAGTCCCCAGCGAAACGCCCAAAGCCTGGAAACATCGTGGTAGAGTAGCAAGACGGTTTGTTCTTTGCAACACCCGAGAGGACGAAATAGCTTCCTTGGAAGCGCAAATCATGGGTGGCAGCTGCAGCCACTGGGCAGCGAAATGTTCAGCTCAAGTGACCGGCCGGTACTGTGCGCAGGTTGCATGAGGTCAGTTTCTGCTAAGGGCTGTTTTGCAGGTCAGTGTTGCGGTTTGCATGCGTGCAGGCACCATCAGAAAGCTCTGCATGAAAAGTCAGCTCGATTGCCATTGCCTCGTCGAGCGAGTCTAGCTGAGTTCGACTTACTGACCACCCAAGCTACCAACAAATCCACTCACCAACCGCCGCATCAGCGAGGCTCATACGCGGTCGCCGGGTTGAAGCGACGCCTGCAGACCTTGAAAGCACCTGGGCCTGAAAGAATCCTGCCCACACACCCTACAGTTTTTGGAGTTGTCGAGCTGCGCAGGTCAATTCAATAGCCGACACCTTCAGCCTGGCGCATCAACGAACAAGGCCGCAACAACAACAGCAACAACAACAACAAGAAGCACGACAACCACAACCACAGCCAAAAACCAGACAAACAAGCAAACAAGCAATCAACCACAAACAATACGATAAACAACAAACAAAAGCACACATCAATAATAATAGCAGTGCAGCAGCAACAACAACAACAACAACAGCAATATCAATATCAACAGCAAGCAACAATAGCAGCTACAACCACAACCACGACCACAACAACATCAATGTCAACATCAGCAACAACATCATCACCATCAACAACAACAGCATCAAAAACACCAGTACGACCACGTTCATGACCGCGACCACGACGACGACAACGACAACGACCACACCCACAACCACACCCACAACCCCCACGACGACGACAACGACGACAACAACCACAACCACCATGGCGACGACAGCGACGACGGCGACTGCGATAGTGTTGAACTGTTGGTGCAAGACGGCTTCTTGGGTTGGTTCTCGGCATGCAGGGGCTTGTTGGTGGTGGTGGTGGTGGTGGTGGTGATGGTGGTGGTGGTGGTGGTGTCGGTGTCGTGGTGTAGTTGTTTATCATTGTTCTCGTTTTTGTGGTTGTTCTCTTCATCTTCTTTTTCTTCTTGTTGTTGCTGCTGCTGCCGCTGCTGTTGTTGTTGTTGGTGGTGGTGGTGGTGGCGGTGTTGCCGCTGCGGCGGTGGCTGCGGCTGCGGCTGCGGCTGCGGCTGCGGCTGCTGCTGCTGCTGCTGCTGCGGCTGCTGGTGTTGTCGTCGTCGTTGTTGTTGGTAGTGGTGGTGTGGCTGTTGTTGTTGTTGTGGTTGTTGTTGTTGTTGTTGTTCTTGTTGCTTGCGGTGGTGGTGTTGTTGTTGTTGCCGTTGAACTGTTGTTGTTGTTGTTGCCGTCGTACATTGTTGATTTATCGCTTCTCTCATATATCGCTGTTGCTGTATTGTGATGTGATTGATATTGGTGATGAAGCATAAGACTTGATGATGATGTTGCTGATGCTGATGCTGACGTTGATGATGATGGGCGCAGCGTCCTTCAAAGGTTGCCGGACAGTCACGGCACTGTCCCACTACTTGCCTGAATGCTGCGCACCGGAAGAACGAATGTTAAGAAATTGCTCACGATGATAATGGTGATCATAATGGCATCACGCTTGTGGTGTTCATGTCATATTGCTGTGACCAAAAAAACCGACGCTGCACTCTTGTCGTTGGTGTTGAGGTGGGTCTGGTTGCTTTACGTTGATCTTGTTATGATGCCACTATTCTGTTTGCAATTGTTGGTCCCAAGCTTATAACGCTTAAATTTATGACTGAAGGCGGCTGCCCTCCGCGAGGAGCGTGCCGCCGCTGCACGAGCTGCCGCGGCCGTGGTTTGCGACGGTCCGAGCGGAGGTGCCCAGAGAAGAGACCACATCTGGAATAGTTGGCTGGTGTATCATATAAAAGTGTATATGTACGTGTGTGTATATATATATGTACATATATATATGCACAGGCTTTTATTCACTATATGTATGTATGTGTATATATATATATAGATATGACCTAATTATTTGTCGATGATATCGTAGTAGTCTTAGTTCAGGTCTTCTGTGTAAGCACTACGTTTCTTACTGGTGGCTGGTCGCCCTGATCGCATAGTTGGGCTATGATCAAGTGTTTATTCATGTTCAGTCAATGGCTTTAGGCCGAATCTGTCAAGTTCGCATGCTGCCATGTTTGTTGTTGAGCTTTGCTGTGGATCGACAGTGGTCCCTTTCGTATGTAGTGCTGCGACGGGTCGGCGACACCAACGCATCTGACTTTCTAGACGGTCTTTTGGGCATAGGTGCTTGGCACGACATGGCACAATATGGCACGCACGTATAGCAGGCGGCACAAGCTTTGCATTTGCTTTTGTGCATCCGAAGTGTAGTTACCGCTTGAGAAATATAGTGACAAGACTTGTGACGAGTCACGCCTGCAATTGTGGAGTTTCACACCAAGGCTACTATGCCGACAATGCCGGGTACGGTCCTCAACGAAGCCCCGAGTCACCACTAGTTGATGGGTTCAGTCTGGAAGATGATCTGTACCGCGAAGTTATGCAAAAGCCACGCTGTTTCTGCTGCTACAGTGCTACTACTCGCACTCATCCTACTGCTGCTGTTGCGTCTGCCTCTGCCACTCCTCCTCCTTTTGACGACGACAACGACGACGACGACTACTACTACTACTACTGCTACTGCTACCGCTGCTACTACTGCTACTGCTACTGCTACTATTACTACGACGACGACGATTCTTGCTGCTACCACTGCTACTGCTATTGCTGCTACTAGTGCTAGTAGTAGTACTACTACTACCACCACCACCACCACTACTACTAGTGCTAGTAGCAGTAGTACTACTACTACCACCACCACCACCACCACCACCACTACTACTAGTACTACTACTAGTATGAGTACGAGTACTAGTACTAGTACCTCCTCCTGCTTCTGCTGCTGCTGCTGCTGCTGCTACTACTACTACTACTACTTCTACTACTACTACTACTTCTATTTCTACTTCTACTACTACTACTACTACTACTACTACTTCTACTACTACTACTACTTCTTCTACTTCTACTTCTATTTCTACTTCTACTACTACTACTACTACTACTACTTCTACTACTACTACTACTACTACTTCTTCTACTACTACTACTACTACTACTGCGACGACTGCTACTGCGACGACTGCTACTACCACGGCTGCTACTATTGCTACTACTACGACGACTATTACAGTACTACGACGACTACTACGACTACAGCTGCGACTACGACGACGACTACTATTGCGACCCTGACACGGGTTCGAGCGATTTAGCCATTTGCTTGGCTTGGGACCCAAGCATTTAGTCCTGTGGTGGCACAACAGGCACATTTCGTCGCCTGTACCCACGCAGAACCCACGAGGGCCTCTGTCTCTGGAGGCATAAGTTGATGTAGCAGTTGAGATATTTGTTTGGATTGTCTTTGCGACAATCACAGGCGATTCGTTGAGCCGGCCGTCATCTGGGGGCCTCGAAGGCAAGCAGTGCTGCGCTATGCCCTTAAGGTAATTATGAGCTTTTCCTGAGGGCTGCGTGGGAGCAGGTTACTTAGGGGCGTACGTGCCTGAGTTTGAGTGGGTGCCAGCAGTGCGTGTTACGGGACTTATGCGGCACCTGAACCTCTCAGCCACTCGGATAGCAGCTCTGCTCGTAGAGGTCATCCGGACTAGTAGGACAACAGCCAGAGGCAACTGGAGAACCAAGCAGTCAAAAACACACACACACACAGAGCAGATGTTGAAACTGAAGCAGCAATAAAGCTCAAGCGACGCCCATGGGTTCCCAAGCGAATTGATGAAAGACTCTTTTTCACACACCGAAAACACAGCTGCGAAGCCTTCACTGCACTCTGCAAACATGCCCTATGGCATTTGTCTAGATTATGCAGCTCTGAGCTTGTAGTCGGCACTTATCGGCCGAAGTGTTAAAGCACTCTCACGCATGACTCAAGACTCTCCTTCGTAGCCTCAAGCATAACCTGTTGTGACATGGAAAAGCACGAGGATTTCCTCACTCCTCCTCAAGGAATGCGCTAGAACTTCCTTGATCAATCAGTGCGTTCTCCAGGTCTATCGAAATTTGGGATCCCTCCTCTTCTTAGGATCTCGTCGATCCCTTCCGAAGACTCCTGAGGATTGCGCCGTTGGTGACGCATGCAGTATTCACAGACCCTCAAGGTCTGCACTCTCGTCTGTGTCCCTCTACGGCGCAATGCATAGCACGGATTGAAAACATGGAAGCATGGTTCCCAGGCACAATATGGACATTCTCCGGAATCCTTACTTCCCTGCGCACCGCTGTACGGAAGCACAGGAGCAAAACTTGGCCCTGTGGTTCGGACCGCTCGATCACGTTGATCTGCTCTGTATGCTGTTGTTCTGGCTCCCAAAGGCATCTCTGGTGTCTGATATCCAGTAGGCCTTCGAGTAGTAGAACTAGAAGAATTTCCAGCTTCAAACAACGAATCCCTTTCTGCGGCAACGGCTCTACGACGAACACCCAGCTCTCGATTAATGGCCTCTGCAGTGCTGGCACGGATTCTTTGCAATCGCTGTAGCCTTCTGCTCCCGGCCCCAGGAGTTACTGAAAAATACAGCTGCCACCCAGCGTACTTAATCAACTCCCAAGCTAATGTCCACCGCAGCGCAATCACAGCAAACACCCACCACATCACCAATCCATGATCCACCATCATTGGCTCCGATTAATCCAACACTGCAGCATCACATGAGTGCACAGCTTGCGAAAGGACTATGAGGGCAACCAATATTCTAAGACCGGATGGGTTAGGGGCTTGAGCTCTGCTGCTGCGGCGGCTGCTGCTTGCTGCTGTTGCGTCTGCGATCACCTCGTCCAGCGACATCAAACCCATGCACCGTGAAAGATCTCGAAGTCGCTGAGAGGAAAGCGCCTTGGTTAGCGCGTCTGCTATCTGAATTTCCCCTGGACAATGTTCTATGCTGAGATCTCCTGCTTCCAACCGCTCCCCGATCCAGCTCGACTTGATGCGGAGATGACGAGTTCTCCACGATCCTGAACCTCTCTGTATCGAGGCTGCCGACGTGCTATCCCTCTTCAGCACTGATCTCCATTGACCAACATTCAGCTCGCTCAACAACGCTTCTGTGCTAACCAACGCCAAGGCTCCCTCTACTGAAGCTGCCAGTTCGCTTTCTGCTGTGCTCAAGGTCACTGTAGATTGTCTAGAGGACCTCCAGCTGACTGGTGTCTCGCCCACAACCACCATCCATCCACTATGGGACCGTGAGCCCTCAGGGGCAAATGAAGCATCTGTCCAAACCACTATCTCATCTGAATGCGTTTGGACGCGCAGGTGATAATCCGCAGTCCTTTGCAGGAAACCCACGCATTTCTTAGCAATCATGGCTGCTCTACGCGGTGCCCTCGCGCAAAGAGAACTCACCAAACTTGCCGTAAACGCCACGTCTGGCCTGGTCCTCTGCGACAACCATAATTAGCACTTCGCCTGCCAGTTGCTGCGCGAGCTTAAGTTCCCCTGCTGTGAAAACTGCTTCCTCTGCCTCTGCTTCGAACTTGGCCTGCTCCCGAGATACTGGATGATACTGGTATGAGGTCCTTCTGAGTGGTTGGAACCGAGTGTACTCTCAACAGCTCCTTAATGTACGGCTCCTGGCTCAAGGCGAAGCCACCCTCGACTTTGGCAATCTCAATACCAAGAAAGCGAATACCACCTGCTGATGCCCATTCCAACGTACTTGTTTGCCATAACTCGCGAACAGCATCAGAAACTGCTTGTATAATTGAAGGCACTGAACATATCAACAAGTCGTCCACATACACAACCACCAAACCAACCAAAGCCTGGTCCTCGACGAGCTTCCACCAGCTGCTTTCTACACGACATTGCTTGAGTTTAATTCTTCTGTCACCAACCACAATGTTCAACTGAGCAAGCCGGCAATCACGAAACTCGCCCCACCAGCGCGATGATTCCCGTAGTCCATACACTGCATGCGTGAACTCCCAGAGCTCACGCTCGTCACAAAACCCTTCACGAACCAGTACTCTTGGTGGCTGCCCCAGAATACGCTGTTTACACTGTACCTCCGACAAAGGCGTTTGGAGAAATGCGGCTGTAACATCCAATACTGCAGCATCCCAGCCCTTTCTGCTAGAGATTGACAGCGATGATCTCGCCACCTCCGCTGGAGCACCTGCCGCATAAGTCCGCATAAGTTTCTTCTCCAGACTCTGCAATCATGTTTCCACAGGCAACTATTCTAGCTTTCCGACGAAACCACTCACCTGCTTCCACGGCCTCCTCTGAAGGAGGTTTAACGGTGTACACAATCTTCATGGGCACAATCTTCGCTCTTCCGGCCTTCAAGTCCCCAAGAACCTGGTCCTCGTCCCTCATCACCTTCTTTGCTGCCGACTCAAATGAACCCAGCTCCTTTCTGACTGCCGGAATCCACTGCGCAAAAGAACTGGCAGCCTCTGTAGGATCAACATTATGGACCACAGTCAACGGACTACTGTAGCCAAAGAGCTCAACAAGGACTCAATACCCTTCGTAAATGCCACTTCAGCCTTATGCAGCCTGGGAATACCATCGCAGGATGCAATCATCGCCTTCGGCACAGACTGAGGATCACCTTCACTAAGAGGAATAAACATTTCCCATGGATCACACTCTTCAACTTGCTGAGGTAGGACCACGCCGCATGACTTAAACACCCCTGCTCCAGCACTGACCCTTCCGTCCCATTGCAAGGTACCATCAGAAACCGGAATGCTGCGATCATCCTGGCCAACCCAAGGTTCTTCCTCCTCCTGGACCGTTGTCTCCAGCTTACTTTGCACCGCTGCCATTGCCCTGATAGCAGTTTGAGACGCAGACTGCTCAACCTCAACGGGAATTGGAAAACCCAAGCGACCTAAGATCTCCCTTTCCGGACCTTTGATGTTCTGCGGCACCCCTGGGGTATATCACACCAACACCACACGTAGCCCCTTCCAAGGAAGAATAGCGTGCCGACGATGAGGATTAAATGAGAAAGTACTCCCCACTGTCAAGGGCTGAATGCATCCATAGCGAGGGTTGCCCTTTTGGTTCACCATCTCCTTGATCTTCCCTCGGACAACATCCCCATCAGACAACTCAATCCAAAGATCACCTCCACGTCCAGGAAGCACAAGAGGATAAAGATGGTTGGGCACTCCTGTCAGGTTGTTGCTATCCACATGAATCTCTCGTGAAGTATTGACAGAAGCGTAGACCGCTGAGAACTCCACATGCTGGCTTTCTCTCTGAGAATCCTCACCAACGACTCCGCAAGCCATGGAAAATCATAAGTCGCCTTTGTCAGCCCAACACGCCCACCGTGCCGAAACACGCCAAAGTTCCTCTCGTTAGGGTTGAGACTCAACGCCACATGAACCGCAAGCTTCTCGGCCTCCTCCCAGGACCAGTCCTCTAACAGGTGCCTTGCTCTCTCCTTGAAATCATCACTGGCTATGATTGTCTGTGCCTTTGATACAGCAACCACATCTCCACTCCCACGAGCCTTTCCTCGCAAACGACGATTAGGAGGTTCGGGAAATTCAGCTTCCAAGTCAGGGCCTGGTAAAGGTGGCTCTTCAACTCCAACTCGGACGTTCACCGTATGTATAAATTTCTCACCGTCTTCGTTGGAGACAAATACCACATGTCCTCGTCTCAGCGTATCCGAAGGTCCCAAGTAGCGACCCTCCAACCAGCGAGGAGCAAGATCATCGGCCTTTCCTGGCGCTGCAGATCCTCCATACTCTCTTCTCTTTACCAAAACCCGAGCACCAAAGGGGGCTGCCAACCGAGTCTCCATCCCAAGAGTGGTGGCCCGTTGCATACTTGCCGCCATAGAGATTGCTTGAGGCCCAAGCCTCTGCGGTAACTTTGCACCTTCCAAAAGGGTACGTGCCCGCTGCTTTATAATGTACCTCACCGCATTCTCAACACGCCCGTTCTGTTGATGGAGCCCTCCTTCACTAGTGGTAAAGCGCATCCCATCGTACTTGATCCACTGTCTAGTCGCTTTGGCGTAGAAGTCCATCCCACGATCGCAATGAAATCGCACGATCGGTAAATTTAATGCCCAGCAGTATAAGACTACGTCCTGAATGGCTTCCAATACAGTGGACCCTTTGTTATCAGGAAGTGCAGTCACAAAGATCAAATTCGTTGTCTCTGGACCTGTAATATCCATGTCCTCCGGTGTGAGGCACCTTGGTGATAAATCCTCTGAGTCCTCATCTTGATCAGCTTCGAGAACGGGAGGAACCTCGCCTTCCGGATTTGCAAACTACTTCTCCTGGAGTTGGCTCCACATAATCAAAGGAATCCTCCGCAGGAGGAAGGTCAGCTTCCAGTTCTCTTGGGTCCAGCTCAACACTCACTCCCCTTCCGTCATCGACAAAAGTCTTTGGGACCACCAGCTTTGCAACGAACATGTACTTATGAGGCTTGGGGTACACTCCGCGAGCATCTGCATCAAGACCAGGCACTCTCAAGGGGCCACTGACGCCTGCAAACAACACAAAGCAACTCGGATGCTGTACTCTGCAGTGCCGTCTGCCCGTGGCGCCCGCAGTCACACAGGTCAAGCAGTCAGGACGGAATGGTAAATGCCCTCGACGTACATGCTCTTTCCACTGCTCAGCTGACATCTTCAACATACGAGGAGCGGTCCTTTGTTCCCGGATTGCTATAGAGACTACCTCCGAGAACTGATTGGACCAAACAGACGGAGGGGCACGCTCAGGTGGGAACGGATCATCTTGAATCCGCCCACTGATGCCGTCCAAGTGCCTCAGCGGGAGATTCCTGCCAATCGTCGTCTGCCTTGGTAAAGCCTTTCCAAGCGAAGACATGTCAAAACTGTAGGTGGAAAGACCTGCCTCTTCAGCGTACAAATACCAAAGGCTGGTTCGCCAAAAGCTTACGGCGTCATTGTACAGGGGTTCGTGAACTCCAAGTAGCCTCTAGGATCACGGGGTTGCTCCAACAGAAGGCGCACCTCTCTCACATCATTCGGCTCTGGTGGATAGGTGCATCTCCCGGCCGTAGCTAAGGCGTGCAAGTAATCATCTTCACGAACAAACCTGTGTGACGGCTGACCTTCCCCACGTCATCCACGGACTGCCCATACCAACCTCCCTAGGGCTAGTCATTGCTTCGTAAAGGGTTCAGGGCCTGGGGACATACTCCGCCGCAACATAAAGGTGTTCTGAGGAGGCCCTCCAACAACTGAAGCCACTCTCCCGGACCTTGCTGCCCACTCGATAGCGCTCCAAACAAAACCATCGCAAACATCATGGGACTTTCCTCGCTCAATATCCAACTCAAGCACTGCGAAACCCTGCTTCTCAAGGAAAAGGATCTCCTCATTCTGCTTCTTCCCCGCGTACAAGTGGATAGCCCAATAATTATGAGATGCCCAAAGCTTCTTGCGAGTTCGCCGGTTCAGATGTTTGAGTCCCTTCAAGGCCTCCCACCCATTGGTGATTGGATCAGCATCACACAGCCCGAATAGTGCTCCTGCGGGAAGACCCTGGAAGAACGGGGCTTCTTGGATCGCTCTCTGTGATTTAAGAGCCTCCGGCTCAAGCCGACGACCCCGCAGGAGTGAGAGGAAAGGACGTCACAAACTTAGACGCATTTGTCGAACTCCGCATTGGGCACCGGCAAAGACGCGCAACGCAAATGCTACCAGAGCCAGATTGAAAAGCACACGGTTGACGGTTCCATGCGGTCGCAGTAGCAGTAGTATCAGTAGTATAGTCGTAGTCGTCGTCGCAGTCGCAGTCGTAGTCGTAGTGATAGTACTCGCAATCGTAGTCGCAGTCACGGTCGCAGTCGTACTAGTAGTAGCAGTAGTAGTAGTAGTTGTAGTAGTAGTCGTAGCAGTAG
>CAJNJA010044397.1:5987-26980 GCA_905231915.1 Symbiodinium necroappetens | reverse complement strand
TCAGAGGGACGTCCGTTTCTAAACTACTACTACTACTACTACTACTGCTGCTACTACTACTACTACCACCACTACCACCACCACTACCAGTGCTGCTGCTACTGCTACTACTACTACTACGACTACTACTTTACGACTACGACGACGACTACTACTGCTACTACTACTGCTGCTGCTACTACTACTACTACTCCTCCTCCTCCTCCTCCTACTACTACTACTACTACTACTACTACTACTAGTACTAGTATTACTACTACTACCCCTGCTGCTGCTGCTGCTGCTACTTCTACTACTACTACTACTACTACTACTACTCCTACTACTACTACTACTACTACCACTACTACTACTACTACTACTACTACTACTACTTTCATCATTATTACTACTACCATTACTGCTTAGTATTACGACGACGACGACCACGACGACGACGGCGACGACGACTACTACTATTACTATTACGACGACTGCTACTACATGCTGGGACAAACCCTTAGAATTTCAATTACACACACACACACACACACGCCCTAAACATTTAATATCGACATCGATCTAGTTAGTCAGAGTCCTGAGTGCCACCCCTCAAGTACTAACTATCCGACCACGTGCCACGAAATCATATTGAATGTACTAGGCTCCTACACTCAAGCCAAAACCTCAGCCGTCAGTCAAGCCAAAAACTCAGCCGAACCCTAAACCCTACGTCGCCGGTCAGATGCGAGAAGAGAAGGGCCTGAGCAGCTTCTCTGGACAAAGCCTGGCCCTCGGACCTCGCTTTTCATGGGTTGTTTAGGGTTTAGGTTTTGCAGGGTATGTAGGGTTTGCTTTTTACGGTTCCAGGAGCGATTTACAAGGGTCCATAAGGTTTTTGTACAGGGAGGAACGGCGAGGGTTTAGGGTTTGGGGTTGTGGACGAACGGCTTAGGGTTGAGGGTCTAGGATTTGGGGTTGTGGGGAAGAAGGTCTTGGAGTTGTTAGGGAGAGGGTTGAGGGGTCAGGGTTTTCGGGTGAGGGTAGCGGGGCCTAGGTTAATTTAGCTGCGTTAAAGCGCAGCTAGAGGTGAGACCCTTCTAGGAACCGCTTAAAGGGCCTGAAAGACCGCAGACGAATCCATCAAGGGTGAATATGTCCCGCCCTGGGGTTTACAGTTTTGCGGTTGAGTAAAGCCCTCGTCCACAGACAGCGACTGCTATTTGTACATCGTACCGCTAATACAACCAGGCGTCATGAGTCCAACGCACAAGTAACGTTTCTACGAGTGTAGAAGACCATACCCACAGGCTCCATTATAGTTCCTTTTCGTGGTTTGTATTGAGGATCCTATAAGGTATTCCCAAAAGGGAACTACTAACTATGGAGCTTATGGGTATAGTCCTGATATCCCAACCTTGATTGCGCAGGGGCTTATTGAGGCCTTCGGGAAAGGATGTGGGCTTCAATCAGCCGAAGGCTTCGGGAGGCCTGCAGGTCTATGGGTTTAGGGTTTAGGGGTTTAGGGTTTTAGGGTTTAGGGGTTTAGGGTTCAGGCATCAGGGTTTAGAGGTTTTGGTTTTTCAGCTTGTGAGATGTGGGGATCCGAAGCCTTACATACCGCTACCCTAAACCGTCCAAAACCGGCACCACCCGCCGTATGAGTAAACTCGAAGCTTTAAACCTTGAACCTTTACCTGGACCCCACATAGCCTACCTTTTTGGGAGGTTCAAGTTTCTTTATATACGTCCTTAAAAACTTGGTTCTGTAATGGGGTTCAAGTAAACCTTAATTATAATAGTTGTCCGGCTTCGGCGACTTACAGTTGTCGGATATTGCCACGCCGGATGTGCTCAGGTCTGCACATGCGCTTCCTGGGCAACCCCGGAACTGGAAAGACGGCCCGCACAGTGGGGGTTTGGCTAGGGCACATTGCGCTGGGGTTTTGACGGGTCTAGCTTAGCACAGGGCAATAACTATGGAACGGTTTTGGGAAGTAGTCTTCGGGTATCTAAGACTTCAATACAGCTGTATCGTCTTCATAAGTGCTAGTGATAGCTGCTAATGCGCTGACAAACGTGGTGGGGTATGGGAGTGATGGGGGACAAACAGGGGGGGGGGGTCGGGTTTAGGGCTTACTGTAGGCTTGAGATAGTCACCATGGCTCGATAGATCTTGTTGTTGGCCCTAAACCCTAAACCCTATAAACCCTAAACCCTGGTCTTTTTCACATCCGGATCAGTCCCTGAACCTCAGGGCCTTCAAGACTTCATGCAACCTCGTCTTACAGGTGGTTGCCCGTCTGGTGGGGGAGCTCCTTCTGACCATGGGTGTGGCCCGGCAGAGACAAGCTGAGCTTGAGGTTATATATAGAAGCCTAAATAATTACCTATACTAATCTGGGGGGTTCCTGATTATACCTTCCATAGCCCTCTTCACGCGCATTTTGGAGAATGTTTTAGGCGCCTTCCGTGTCGGTTTTACAGGGTTTTCTGTTTTCCGTCTTCGGATGTGCCGGCCCACGCAGGACTTCGAGGGGTTGGGAGGGGGAACGGGGGAGGCGGGGGGGGGGGGGGTTTCCGTCAGGTCGGACTGCGATGCTTGGTACAATGCAACATTTCTCGGGCAAGCAATGGCACAGGGTTTCTCCCATCTTTCCGAGAAGTCACGCTGCAAGAGAAGTCGTTACTTTAAACTTTTCTTTCAGAAGCTACATACATACCTACATACATACATACATACATACATACATAGATACATACATACATTCCTACACACATTTTGGTCATGTTGGTGATGAAATGTGTTTTGCTTCTTGGTGATGTTGGTGATGAAATGTGTTTTGCTTTTTGGTGATGTTGGTGATGAAATTTGTTTTGTTTTTGTTGGTGATGTTGGTGATGACATGTTTTGCTTTTGGTGATGTTGGTGATGAAATGTCTTTGCTTTTTGATGATGTTGATGATGATTTTTAGGATGATGTTGATGAGGACTTCCATACCAAAGCTCTCAGAAGAAGTCTAGAATAATGCTCCGAATGCCTTGTACAACGCGGTTTCTCCGTGTCCCAGTGCTCACTGCTGACAGGTGGTCAAAAGTTTCCACAAAACGTGTCTCACTGCTGTCACGCGGTCAAAAGTTTCCACAAAACGTGTCCCACTGCTGTCGCTGTCACGCGGACAAAAGTTTCCACGAAACGGAAAACCAAAAAAACATGCAAAAAACATATTAGAAACATGCCTAAGTCACGAAATTCCCCGCCTGCCACGATTTTCGAAGATATCACAATAACTTCAAATCAAGAAACGGCTAAAATTATTTTGCGTCCGCGTCTCGGAGTCAAAACTTTCACTCGCGTGTCTGCTGCATGCACTGGTTCGTTGCACATATGTGACCTCCTCATGTACTCAAGGGCCTTCGCGTCCTGGCTTTTACGAGGCGAAATGCTCCTCCAAAATTCAATTCTTACAATTCTGTTGATTTCTTTTTGTTCTACCATCGTCGAACGCGCAAATTCCTTGAAGTTTGACACTTCCTCATGGAGTTCAGTCTATGAACAGACCCCATAAAATTCAGTATCTTGGAATCTTCATAGCTTCCGAACACTCTTTTTGGCAGCTGCTCCGAGGCCAAAACTCGTGTTTTAACGCATTTTGACACAGAAGCGTGTGATTTCCACAACCAGGCAAATCAACATACATATTCTGTTTTTCGTGGTATTTACAATACAAAACGCTTGGCTGTCTTGCCGCGCGCGCGTGAACAAGGCCACGGAGCGTGATTATAAATACAGTATAACAGGCCCCAAAACCCTATTCAAATTATTAAGGCCCCTAAATTTGGCTTCAGGGTTCAGACGTTCAGGTTAGTCGATTAGGGCTTGAAGTTTAGGGTCAGCCTACAAACCTTACACCCTAAACTGCGCACCGTAAACCCCAAATCCTAAATTCAAAACCCTGAACCCTGAAGCCAAAATCTTCAGGGTTCTTGGCAATGTACCCATATAATACATATTTTGGCCTTAAAGTATTCCCTTTATCTTTATAGGGCCAACGTATATACTCTATCATGCACTGCCTATGTTCAGATGGGGCGTTGCGTCTTTTTTCCGTTCGGATCAGTAGTACCAATACTTCTATTCAATCTGAGGTGGTATTAGGGAGACCCCTGAAAGGGGACCCTTCATAACCCTACTTATGGGGTAGTACCAGAAACTTCCCGAATTCAGAAATGAAAATTTCTAGCCGGGCCTGTGCACTTTGGGTGCCCGACACCTCCCTCTACTCTGGGGTCTCTGTACCCATAGGCTCCACAGTAGTTCTTCTGGGGGATTGCCGATTGCCTTATAGGATCCTAAGTGTAAACCACAGGAAGGAACTACTATTTACTATGGAGCCTATGGGTAAAGCCTATAAACTCTAACTCGCCCCTAGTCTTACTTGATGCATAAGGTAAGCCGCAGCTTAGCCCTGCTCTTTAGTCCATGCGACCGCAAACCCGTACCCCGTTTTAGTGTGGGTTTGAATCCCATACGCTCCAAAAAAAGCCTAGGCTCCCGAAGCTCATGAACCCTGAACTCCAAGCCCTTATAAATACTAAAACAATAACCTTCGACCCTAGCCGCCCTGGCCTAAACTCTAGCTCTCGAACAGAGAAGCCGGCTCCCTCAGCTCACAGCCCGCCCGACACCTTCCGAGGCCATCACTCCGAAGGATAACAGCACGGAGGAGGGCTTCAAATTCAAGCCGGGCCCCCAGAAACCCTAAACCCTAAACCCTAAACCCCTAAACCCCTAAACCCTAAACCCCTAGGCTTAAACCCCTAAACCCTAAACCCGAAACCGGCCCGACTCGGGCCTCGAGATGGCAAAGGGGGCTTCGGTGGAAAGGTAGCATTCAGACGCCCTGGCAACCCTACTAACCCTAAACGGCCCGTATAACAAATACATGGCCGTGTAACGCCTTGTTGCAGGAACCTTATGAAACCCTTGTCAGCTCGAAAACCCCAAAACCCCCAACTTGACTGTTCCGAAAAGCTTTCGCCCAGCCTGTGCAGGGAGGCGTCCCGTGCCGATCTCGTGGGAGAGTACGTCGGTGCGACGGCCTTGAAGGTCAGCTGAAAGGGTTTCCTGTAAAGGCTGAGAGAGCCTGTAAAGGCTGAGAGAGGGCCTTTGCGGGTTTAGGGTTTAGGTATGTAGGGTTTTGAGATTTAGGGTCTGGATTTTAGGGCTTAGGGTGTAGTGAAGTGCTTGAGGCTGAGGGCTTATGTGTGACCTTGAGTATGCGTGTTTGTATGCACAGAAAGAAAGATAGACACGCAGACAGATGCATGGATGCCGGGTGTATACAGTTACAGTAGATGAACTTAGATAATACGCAGACACGTACTGCATAGCGTGCTCCCGGCAGATTCGCAGACTTCGTAGAAATGTTCTGCGATGGGCTCAGGAGACCGCGGGTGTCTGCAACCCTCGAAAGTCCTAATCCGGCACAGTTCAGGCTGCCCCAAGAAGGGTCCTAGGTACTATTATGAAGGATACTTCCCCAAATCATGATAGGAAAAACTCAAGTTCGGTGTGGCCCTCTTCAAGTTACGCGTAGGTTAGTCATAGTAAACCCGACAGCCTACATGCTAACCTTAAGCGGTAAGCCTCAACTACACTCTGCAATCCACGGAATCCACGCCGTGGATGCATGTGTTGCATGCTAGAGTACTCAGCGTAACGAGAGCACCCTGATGCTTCTGCGAAGTATCTCAAGTTCATTCATCCGAATCCTTTGCCCTAGAAGCACTTAGGCTCTCGAACAATACCGTCAAGACTCTCAAGGCCTCAAAAGCCGTCGTACCCGATCTCCAAACAGGTGCAGAAGGTCGTGCAAGAGGCTATGGGAGGCGTCCTCTTTATCGACGAGGCTTACGCCCTGGTCCAAGGCACGGGGGTTCTAGTTTGAAGGACTTCCAGAGCTCTAGAGTCTCTATAGAGTTTTAGGTTTGGGTTTTTAGGGCTTTGTTGTGGATGCAAGGTCTTCCGGAGTTCGGTTCGCAACAGGGTTTGTGGGGCATTTTCGCGTTCTATTCAGGTAGTTTTGGAATGGGACAGCACGGGGCTTTGACCCGAAGCCCTAGACCCCCGCATCCGAAACCCCATTTGGGTACCCAGTTCTGCTGGACACCTTGGTCCGTGAACTGCTTGCGCATAACTGTGGCTTAAGTGTCGTTTGTGTCATTCCAGATGTTTGGAAAGGGCGGCTTTGGTCTGGCTTAGGTCAGTCTGACCCTGCCTTGGTTGCACTCCTTAAGTCTAGCTTGCGCTCTGCCTCCCTTAATGCCCTCCAGCTACTTGACGACAATCCGAACCTGGAAGCTTCCGCTTTTCAAGCGCTCAACGATGTGGCGCCTCTACCGATTGCAGCAATCCTCCATGCCGACGATCCCGTGCTGCTTGGTTGTTGGAAGATGGTCCCTGCAGAAAAGCCTAGACATTCGTGCAAACTGGGCTTTCAAGCACAAAGCTTCTTTTCATGTCACTGAAAAGAAAACTGTTGCCATGGTCACACCCGGTCCTGCAGGCAGCTCAGGTTGCCCTCTCCCCCCGGCTCCTATCCTCAAAGGAATTGCGGGTCAGGAGGATCGTGCCTTGGTGTTTAAGACTGGCCATAAATGGCTGGGCTTGTACTGGTCTGCCAGTCTGGACCTTTGCACAGAAGGCCTTCGCGCTGCTTGCAGGATTGGCCCAGCGTGACGCCATGCCGCTTCACCTGATCTCTTCAATTTTTGTGTGTAAGGTTTGTCCATCATTATGTGTTGGCTCGCGGCTGCTGGGTGTCAGATGCACAGAACATTTTGGAGTCCACCACCCTTAAATCCTGGGCAAAGCAGCTTCTTGGAGCCAGCGAATGGCAAAATGCAGCAACAGCCTTGTAACAGTTGGGGTGCGGTTCTTCAAGTTTTTTTTTTCGTTGTGGTCTCACATTTGGCCCGCGGAGCTAAGCTTTGGTCCATGCCGGCGGATGACCTCTACGCTAGGGTCTTCCGCGGGCGCACCAGAGTTAGGCCCTGCTCGAGGCACATGGCATCTTGGATTTCCCCAGGTGGACGCCTCATGCAGAGACCCTGGAGAACTATCAGCTGTACGTAAGAAGCCGCTGCAAAGAGCTTATTAGTTTGCCGGTTCGGGCGGTCGAGGCTGGAAAATCCACCAAGGCGCCCCCGTACCTGAGCTTTCAGCCCTGTCACAGCACCTTGCTCCAAATTGTGGCCTCCATACCTCTTTGTTGGGAAGACCGGCAGTCAAGCAGATGTTTGCGTCGACTGCGCGCAGCGTGTTACTCATCGCGATGGTAAGCTCAGCCGGGCGCGACTGCAACAATGCATTCTCTGCAATAATACGGGGGTTCGGTCTGGCCTGCCACACCTTCTCCGTGAGTGCGCGAAACTGCGGCCTGCCTTTGCTGCGGAGAATGCCAGGGCTATCCTGTCTTGTTGCCCTCTCAGGTCACGATTCTTACATGTTCTAAGGATGAGCGTTTCTGGCGTGACGATGCTTATGGGTGAAAAGATGAGCCGCAGTTGGCGACAGAGAGATTGCTTCCAATCATAGAGATTGCTTCCAATCTTGTCAGGGTTTGTTTAGCTTCTCTTTGTGGCGGGGCCGTTGAGCTGCAAATTCTCAAGGTATCAGGGATTCCCGATGATTTGCCCGAGTCACACTACCCACAGCCACTTATCAGGCTGAGGATGAGATTGTATACACACACACAGCAAAAAAAACCCTACTGTCTGCGTGCCCTACAGCCCGAAACCCTAAACGAACTAGCTCCTTTCAACCCTATATATGACCCCCCCCCACCCCCGCCCATTCCCTCCCCCGCAGCCCACCGGAAACACCCTTCACCTTACAGCCCAAAGCCTTACTCTTGGGTATAAGTATAGAATACTAGTAAGCTGGTACCGCTCCGGGTTCCTCGACAATGTAGAAGAACAATACAACCTACGGAACTAGCCCAGATGCTGTTTTCACATTACTAAGGCCCCGGTGCCAAGTCCAAAAGCTTGACACCAGGCAGCCGAGACAGCTACGGTGTCGAAGCTGTGGATACGCTCATCAAGGACGTGCTTAGTAGTCTTTGTCTTCTGATGACACGTATTGCTGTAATATCCGTGCTGTTTTGAGTACCCGTGCAATTATGACACATTATGAGTCTTCGTTGCCATTTCCAACGATGTGTATGGTTTTCTGTGGTTTCGGGGTGTGCGCTTGCAAGAGGGTCTTGGTGCAAGTTGGGTGCAGGGGTTTAGGAGTTATGGGGATTTTGGATTTGGAGTTACGGGGATTGGGGTTTGGAGCTATTTGCCCAAAGGGTCCTAGGTACTGTTAGGGGCGGGCCATACTTCCCCAAATCATAAGTGTAATTCCTAATACAGAAACCCTACATTCTACTATATAGGTACTTTGGACCCTTTGGGTTGCATATGGATTTTTCTGGTGTGGGCTCTAAGGGTTCGGGGGTCAGGTCGATCCTTCGTTGAAGTAGAGGCCAAAATAATTTTAGGGCGCCGCAGCATGTGTATCTGTATGAAAGAACCCTTAAGGGATTTAAAGTTTAGGGAAACCCTTACAGGAATTAGGGTTTAGGGTTTAGGGATAGCTCAGCCCTGACAGTACGTGGATGATTCTCAACATCCCTCAGGCCGAAGTAGCCGAACACAGGACCTGGATACGACTGCGCCCTGACAGTCTCAACGAAGACACGCTCGCAAGAGGTCGGTCTAGAAATACCCCTCCCCGAAATCTCAAACTCGTCCTAGCCCGGGTAGACGCTACTAAGGGCGCATGTGCGCAGAATGTCACAAGCTCTCTCCTACAGAAAGATGTAGGTTTAGATGCCATGGGTGACTACAAATCTGAATTCTAGACCCTATGCCCTAAACGCTAGGCCGTTCCCTGTCCAGGAAATGGAAGACAACCGCGCACATCTCATCGTGACATTGACTGCAGTGCAGTGTAAAGGGGTGGCTCCGCCTTCATATTCGATGACCCAAAGGAAGGGTTTAGGGCTTAGGGGCTTAGGGTTCAGGGGTTTTGGGGGTTTAGGGTTTAGGTTTTAGGGTTTAGGAGTTTAGGGTTTAGGGGCTTTATGGTTTATAAATATAGGGTGTAGGGTTTAATGGGTTTAAGGTGGGATTGCCCCGTCAGAGCTTCCCGGATCAAGTTCGATCAAGTTGCAGTTGCGTCACGACGTTTTTCTTGTGAACCAGGGTGTACCCTTCTATATATTGCCTTGCTAAGCTCGATACCCGAAGGGTCCATGTACCCCAAAAACATAGTCTTTTGGCATAATTCTTCCTATATCGGTTATATCACGTGTTCTCTGGACCCTGGGCCCTAATTCCTGGCCCCTAAACCTTAAACCGTGGGTGGGTGGGGGGGCGGGGGGAGGGGGAGGAACCATTCAATCCCTGCATGGCTCACTTTGTCTCCCGTTTAGGCTGCATGTTGGAGATGCTTTGCAAGACCGTACCCCAACACAGGGAATATGCGTGTCGGAGCCAGAATGACTACTGTAGGTTGTTTTGGGGGAAGTTTGGCATTAACTACCCAGTATAAGGACTATCAGGGGGCATGATTGCTAATGCTTCTCAAGCCCAAAGTTGTGCTTTCTGATGGTAGGGTTTAGGGTTTAGAAGTTCAGGGCATAACCCTGAAGCCGACTACGCTAAACCCTATACCCGGCCCTAACCCCAAACCCTGATCACCAAGGTGATTCTGGCCGGCTACACGAAGGTCCCTGCTTCCAAACAGCGGAGAAGTCGGAATCTGTAAATGCCCAAGACCTACTTGGCCTAAACCCAAGAACCCCAAAACCATAGTGGCTGTATCCTTAGAATTCTTCAAAAACTATACGACCCTATAAGGGTCCATGTACCTAAATAGTATATACTTTGGCCTTACAGTAGTCCCTATTTGGGTACTTTGGGGCCAAAGTATCTCCTATTTGGGTACATGGACCCTTTGGGCGAAAAACCGTGGCTAGCGTTTGTGATGTAGGCGGGTTCAGGGATGTTCATGGTCTTGGGGTTCGAGGATCCGCTAAACCCTGAACCCTAAACCTTAAATCTATGTTTGAGGATTTAGACCCTGACTTGGGGGTTGCTTTCTGAGAGCCGCTTGTAGGGTTTGGGGTTTAGGGTTTAGGGAGGTTGCGTTGCTGGCATCTCTTTGTCAGCTTTGGTTGTGGGTTCTGTGCTGGGTTCTTTGTGGTGGGTGTGTGTGTGTTTGTGTGGTCCATCGGCTTTGTTTTCGTTTCTAACCTTTGGGGCTTCAGGGCTTTAGTGTGTAATTTAAGGTTAAGTTTACCCATCCCGTCGCACAAAACCTGCAAACCATCCTAAGCCCCAATCCCAATCCGAGATCCTAACACCCTCAAGCCCTAAGATCCAACTTCCTTTAAACCCCAAAACCCTAAAGCCCTAAACCCGAACCCTCAGTTTCAAGGTACCTAATGATCATGCACTCTCCCGAACAGTAACCTGCAGAACTACTATCCGAAACCCAAAAATCTAATTAGTGAGCCCCCATCAAGGCCTTATAAGACGCTAGAGATCCGTTTTTGGAACCCCTGAAGACACTGCTAATTGGGTCCTTTGCACCCTTGGAGGAACTTCCTTTAACTGGGTTTTTGTCAAGGGATTTAGCTTGAATGACTCCAATACAGAAGCCATGGTATTTACCATAGATTCCTGTTATGGTACCATAAATTATATCCATAACCCTAAACAGACACTAAACCCTAAACCCTAAACCCTGTTAAACAGGAGATGGATGACTTTTTCAACTCGAACCCCGGCTTCCGGTCTCGCGTGCCCTTCTCCTTCTCCTTCGAAGACTACACCTGCCCAGAGCTGGTCCAGACTCTCCGGCTTTCTTTAGTAGCCACGGTCTAGGGTTTAGGGTTTACGGTTCAGGGTTTAGGGCCTAAGCCCTAAACACTAAACCCCTAAGCCCTCAACCCCTAAACCCTGAAACCCCTAAACCATAAACCGGTTCTGTTTACGGTATACCTTAATAACCCCAAAGGACTTATATACAAAAAGTCATAATCGGGAACCCTAAACGGGTAGGTTCTTTGGGGTCCAGATAGGGTGTGTGGGGTGGGTGGGGGTCTGGACTCTGGGCTTTGTGTTTCTTCCCTGGGGGTCCCTGCGCCCAAATTTAGGCTTTAGGGGTTTAGGGTTTTAGGGTTTAGGGTTTTTAGGGTTTAGGGTTTTAGTGTTGAGGGTTTTAGGGTTTAGGGTAGATGGATTGGTTTTGAAGTAGTCCCGATATGGCTACTTTAAGGCCAACGTATCCCATATCCAATATACGGTTTAGGGTTTAGGGTTTAGGGGGGTACATGAACCTTTCGGGTTTGCTTCCGCTAGGGCTTGGGGTTTAGGGCTATAGGACCTAGGTTTCTCTCAGCAAGCAGAAGTATACCACGGGTCTTGCTGAACGTGGCTTTGGCACAAGGCTCAGTGTGCAGGGTTTTGGAGGTTTTCCCGGAAGCCCGCAAATATACAAGCAACCCCCACTTAGGGTTGTCAGAAGCCGTTTGCATTAGGGCTTTGAGGCTTCAGGGCTTAGGCTTCAGGGTCAATGCTTACGGTATACCGGGTCACACACACTAGTTTGTACGGCTTACGGCTTACGCTAGCTTTGTAACTGCAATGCTTTTCACGGGACCCTGAGCCGCCTTACACTTCCTTTCGTTGCCTTCGAGGATTGGACAGCTGCAGCTGAAGTCCAAGTCTATGGAATTGAAGGCCAAGCTTTATCGGGTCTTTGTCGTGCTTCTTGTCGTGGTAGGTAATTAATCTCAAAACTTCGTGTGTGTTTCTATAACCGCTATAACCCTGCCATGATTTGACGCGCTAACCTTTTCTAGGCTAGTGTACTCAGCCCCGAAGATAGGGTCTCATTGTCATGTACTCTATGGGCGGCTCAACAAGGCACAGCACATGGACGGCATAAGTAGCTTTTTCAGCAACAGGAGAGTGGCAGCGCTTGCTGTTAGTACTGGGAATCTGTCATAAGGCTCCTGCATCTTCGTCAGATGGTAAGGGACGGAGCGTCGGCTAATGTTGCGGATAGTCGCGCTGGACGCTGACTAACTCTCGGCGCAAGAAATTTCACTCTAAATAGCTCTCATTTCGCAAGCAGGTGAGCTTGATGTTGAATTCTTGGTGCAAAAGTTCGTACACCATGGGTATCATTTCGCGTGTCTGAGTAATCCCTTCCCCCTAATATTAAACGCCTCCCCCCCCTCCCTAATATTAAACCTGAAATCCGGCGGTTTGGTTTTAGTATTAGGGTGGTTCCGGCGCCTACGGGTATGACTGGGACTACTGTGATCAGACTGTAGCCCCTGAGCCTTAAGAGCCCTAATTACAGCCGCGAGCCCTAGAACCCTAAGCCCTCAACCCTGGGCCCTATACAGCCTTAAGCCTTACGCCCTAAGCCTTAACCCCTAATTCAAGCCTTGAGCCCTAAAACCCTAAAGTCTTAAGCCCTGAGCCTTTAACCCCTACAGCCCTGGTCCTTTCTGTTTAGTACTACTGTAGTCTTGGCTCTATTAAGACTCATACAATCTTAGGCCCCCCGACCTAATGTTTTTAATTAACTTTCAATTGTGGGCCCGAAACCGCACAATTCCGGGGGGGCGGCCGATTTAATATTAGGGGGGTTTAATAATCAGGGGAAGGGATTATAGCCACGTGAGCCTGCAGAATGCGGCGCCTCAGAAAAGTACTCAAAACCGATGCAACATGTGTGTCTACTTCTAAAGCACTGTATGCACGAAGCACACCAAACTGATGGACATGTGTGTCGACCGTGTCTACTTCTAAAGCACTGTATGCGCAAAGACTCACAATGCACAAGTCTAGCAGCCCACCCAACAAGACAAGTTCCCTACCCATAGGCTCCTTAGTAGTTCCTTTTTGTGGTGTATATTTAGGATCCTATCAGGTAATCCCAAAGAGGAACCTACTTAGGGGCCTATGGGTAGAACCAGGAGAGTCGACCCACTGTGGAGTTGATCGCATTGCAGTGTTTTGAATGGGTCTTCTCGTGGTTCAGGGTTTAGGGTTTAGGGTCTAGAGTTTAGGGTTTAGGGTTTAGGGTTCGATGTCACTTATAGCCCGTATTGCTCTCATCACAACTGCTGAATGTCCTAGGCCCGAATATGCAGCACTTTTGTTTGTTACCTGAGTTTCTGGTTCAGGATCCTACCCACCAGAAAAGGTTGTCCAGGAAAACATGTACTACATCCTAGCGTCTAGGTCATTCTAGGTCTAGGTACTTTTGGACTTCTCTGGCTCCTAAACCCTACAAGCCCTAAACCCTGAACCTTAAACCCAGAGCCCTACAAGCCCTACCTGAACTTACGGACTAAGGATTCCAAAATCACGAACTCTAAACAAGAAGGTTCTTTAGGGTCCGGGTAAGTAATAAACCCTGCATCGTCAGGGCGATGGCAGCTGCGAGGAACAGAGCACTTGCTGGTGGCTTCGCCGTGCAGCCAAACTGATTCTTGGCCGGCTTGGCTTTTATACAGGGGCCTAAATAGTTACTTATATTGTTTTGGGAGTTCCTCATATGTATACCCCAAAACCCTGCTTTAATTATGAATTAAGGCTCCTACATTAGGGTTTTAGGGCCCTTTAGCGTTTAAAATCTGATGAGATTAATTTAAAAAAAACATTGGGGCTTTGGGGCTTGAGAGTTTTAGGATTTATCGGGTGGCACGGGTATACGGTTTGGTATCTTTCTGGCCCAGATTTCAGGGTTGGGTACGCCGTTGTTCGTAGTGCCTGGGGCTAGAAATTTAGGGTGTGGCCTTTCTCTGTTCCTACCTGGCGAGACCCAAATGCCCACAAAGTAACTACCCATAGGCTCCTTCGTGGTTCCTTTTTGTGGTTTATATTTGGGATCCTATAAGGTAATCCCGAAAAGGAACTACTATGGAGCCTATGGGTATATGAGCAGCGCGACGGGTCCTGTTGAAGCCCTGCACTGTCATTCCCGGACCCTCTGGTGCCGGAGACGATTTGGGTTTAGGGTTTAGGGTTTAGGTCATCCCACACCAAAGCCAGCGACCGCCCTAAGGCCACCATGAATGGCAGGAAAATGCTTAACTAACCCTGGAGAAGATCTGAGAATTTTTCAAGATCGTTATATGGGTTCAGGATTCGCCTAGAATCTCCATTGTAGTCCCTTTTGATTTTGGGGGGTTGCCGTAAACCTGAGGGAACTACTATGGAGACTATAGGTAGGGTTTACTTAGCTTAGGCCTCATGCTGATGCTGCTGCTGTTACAGCTGCCTCCTTTCTGGCCCTGGCCCCCTTGCTGCTGCACTGCCCTGCCCTGCGCTGGCCAATGACGCAATGCCTTAAGAAAAGCAATCTTGTAGAAAGAGAGAATCCAATAGAATGAGTTTATAGAGCTAAACCTTAGCTTGGCCATCTCAGGCGTTGCCCCGCTATCGCCAAATATTGTCGCCAATGCGCTATTCCACGGCAAACCCTAAACCCTATAATCCCTAAACCGGTTTAACCCTAGGGGTTAAAGTTTAGAGTCTATAGGGCGTAGAGTTTAGGGTTTAGGGTTGAGGGTTTAGGGTTAGAGTTTAGGGTCTAGCGTTTAGGGCACAGCTGATTTTAGCTGCCGGGGTGAGGATGTATGGTTTGGGGTAGCCTGGAAAATCTTGTACATCTAAGGAGCACCCACTGCTGCGATCACGACGACCGGAAGCATTGCCGTGCCCCGCGGCAGGTCAACATCTACTAGATACGAAAATTGGGACTGAGGAATGCAACCCGACTGTAAGCAAAGAAACCAACTTTGGACTCATGTCCCAAAATGGCTGTGGCTCAGTTTCAAGCTGAATGTATGTGGCGAGACTTCAAAACCAATCGTGCAAGGTTAGGCTGTTGGCAGAGGCTCGTCAGCCGCAGTGAGGTCGACAGCAGTTTGCCCATTAAAACAACCATCATGAACACTAAACCCTAGATCCACAAAACAACCTCCGTCACCGACGATGTCTAAAACCCTCAACCCTAAATTACTCAAATCTCAGTTTTAGAATCGGCCCTGAATCTGTGGATGGATCAATTGCCATGTGTATTCTGGGAGATGCAAGCAATAGCATTCTGCTGCATCTCAGGATATAGCACCCAAACCCTGGTTGACTGCTTCGGCAACCTCATACTTGAATGTATGAATATAATATAGTCGTACAGTGCAATGCCTAGACCCCGAAAGGGCCAAACATCCTGAAGACTAAGCTTAGATCGAAACCTTAAGCTCTATAAACCTTAAAGCCCGAGCCATCGGCCTACACGAGTTTCCTCGAAACGGCTGGGTTCGATCAAGCCCCGCAGATAACAGACCCCATGTTGAGGCAGATGTTGCGCATTTTACAAGTGTGAGCATGTCCCCATGCCCCAAGAATCCTCATGGTAAACTTTGCAAGAACTGCATCTTGTCGATAGTCCTACATGTAGCTAACCCAAGCACCCCCACTCCAAGTGCTCATGGACAGAATCCTAAACTGTTTAAACTGCTTTAAGTCGCCTCGCCCTGTATATGGGAGCTGGGAGCTATGGTTTTTGTGCCCCGTACGGGTCGTGCTGGCGTTGCTTATCAAATGCACGTGCCGGGAATGCCCAAAGATTGACATGCAATTTAATATACCCATAGTCTCCATTGCAGTTTCTAATTTGGTTTAGCCAACTTTATATTATGCAGCTACAGTGGAGACTATCTTCCCTAAGCCCACCCGGGCCCACATCTCTCGCTGAGGCTAAAGAGGACGATCGGCGCCAGTCTCAGAAGCCCACCCATAGGCTCCTTAGTAGTTCCTTTCTGGGATTACCTTATTGGATACTAAACATAAACCACAAAAAGGAACTACTAGGGAGCCTATGGGCAAGCTATGTCTCTGGTTTACAGGTTTTGGCTGAGTGTCTTTGTGGTTCATGCTTCATTGTTTCCGGGTTTTCTTCACCTGCGTGAGTTGCCTGCGCCCTAGACCCCAAGCTCGAAGCCTCAAGACCTTAAGCCCCAGACTTGGCCCTAAAACCTCGCTCGCTGGTGGTCTCTTGGCTTCCAAGCGGAAAAATGTCTCTCAAAAGAGACCTCAGCCCTTCATCGTTTCACCAAGGAGGGAGAGGCAGGTTACAGTTTGGAGTCAGGGTCTACTGGAGATGCACAGAACGTCTCGGTGATTCAGCTGAGGGGCCCCTCCATTCCCCAAAAGAGGGCCCAACACAAGAAAACAAAACTCGGGTTCCTGGAGGGGCGCGGGGCTTACTGGCGAATCTTAGAATCTGGGCAAGTGTGCGTCTAGAACTCCCCCGATCCCTAACTCCTAAGTACCTATATGGTAGAATGCAGGATTTCTATATAAGCAATTACTATGATGATTTGGGGAAGTGTCCCCCATAACATCACCTAGGACCCTAAACACCCCCTGAGCCCTAAACCCTAAACACTAAACCCCAACAACCTCAGAACCCTAAACCCTAAACCCCTGAACCCTAAACACTAAACCCCAACAACCTCAGCCTCTAAGCCGACGGAAGGTCGAACGGAAACGGCCGTACCATGCGAAATCTCCTCGAGTCAAGCTTCCGTCACATGGCTCTGCGCGTCCTGAAGCTCTGCGGCATGCGGGCTTTCGTACACCGGTTTAGGGTTTAGGGTTTCGGGGCTCAGGGCTTAGAAATTACAGGGTTTTGGGTTTCGGGATTCAGGGCTTAGAAATTTAGGGTTTAGGGTTTCGGAGTTCAGTGTTTAGGGTTTAGGGTGTAGGGGCTTTACTATTTATATACAAACTGCCCAAGTCTAGAGCTTCGTAATGTCTTGAGCCCTATATAAATTGCCTATAAACGCTTATAAACTCTGAAGCCCTAAACCCTACACATTGAAGCCCTGAATCCGCCAAAGCCACAACCCTAAAACCTTGAACCCCAAGCCCGTAACCGCACCGCTTGGGACAGCGAGGTATTGCATGTCTTTAAATACAAGGCCCCAAGCCCGAAACGGCCGAAACCCTAGAACCCTGACCCTAAACACTGAAACGCCCAAGAATGGTGTGTTTGAGCAACAGGCTGGGTTTAGGGTTCTGGGGTTTGTGGTTTGTGGTTTAGGATTTAGGGTTAGGATTTAGGGTTCTACCCCAAACCCTAGAACCCCAAACCCTAAAACCCTAAACCCTAAAACCCTAAACCCTAAAACCCTGAACCCTGAAACCCTAAACCCTAAAGCCCTAAACCCTAAAACCCTAAATCTTAAAACCCTATAACCCTAAACCCTAGAACCCTAAACCCTAAAACCCTAAAACCCTAAACCCTAAACCCTGTTCTGGAATCCCGAGGCCCCAAAACCGAAATCCTAGGGCCCCTTTCCCGAGGCCCCAAAACCGAAATCCTAGGGCCCCTTTTTTTTCATTAGGGTGGAGTCCTAGCCCTTTGTTTGAATCGCCAGCCCTGAGCCCGGAGATGCCTGAATCCCGGGTTTAGGGTTTAGGGTTTAGGGCCCGGCCCGGATGATACGGTTGATAATATAAACTATGCTGCTCAGTAGCATACTGTTTTACTTTTTGGGCTCCCGGGTTCCTAGTATATTACAACTAACCCCCCAAAAAGTATATACTTCTTTTCAGGGTGTTACTAAAGAGCCTAGTAAATCCTGCATTACCCATAATAAGGACTGTACCATAATTCCCATAGTTGAAGGTCTTTAACATAATGCAGGATTTACGTCATCAGCAGTATTCACGATGTTGATGGTGATTGGTTCATCATTGTTGCCACAGCTAGTACCATGGGGAGTATTGCAATGGCTGTTCTTCTTGTTTCTATCATTGCATTGTGCCGGGAGTTTTTAGATCAGTTAATTGACGGAACCATCTTGGCAATCTTGGTCAGGCGGGGGGAAAGCAAGATTGCCAAGCAATCTTGGCAATCTTGGTCATCTTGCCACGCTTTTCCCACTTGCCCACCGACTAGTTTACTTTTTGGAGACCAAGATTGCAAGATTGCTCGGCAGTCTTGCCCCCCCTGGCAATCTTGGTCTAAATCTAAACTAGTCGGCGAAACCAAGATTGCAAGATTGCTTGGCAATCTTGCTCAAACAATTGTTCTGATTCCCCGGCACACTGTATCATTGGTAATCTTGGCAAATACAATTACCATTTAAATCTTGGAGCCCTGAACCCAAACCCACGATCTCTTGCAAATCCGCGGTCCCAAGGAAGAGCAACGAGCCGGACGAGCTCAAGAAGTTCGAGAAGGTTTCGGGGGGTTTCGAGGTGGAAACTGCAGGGTCTTTAGAAGGGCCCTTCAGGAATTCATGATTCAGCCGATTGACGGGCCTTGCATGTTTGAATCGCGAAATTGGTTGGCAAATCATGGTGTATATATGGGTTCAGCATATCCTGACTGCTCCATCGCAGCTGCAGATGCAGTCGTATCGTCACCAGAAGTGCTGAAGTATCTGTTCCTCGGCCTACATACAGACAGGCTTCAGGGTGTGGGTAGGATGAGGGCAAACTCTAAGCCCGAAATCTCTAAACCGGACTGCAAAACCCTAAACCCCTAGACCCTGAAAGCCCAAGCCCGAAACCCTGAAGCCTAAAGTCTAAAGCCCTAAAGCCTAGACAGCCCTTCAGGGTCCACGTACCCAAACAGTATATACTTTGGCACCTTTCACCCTAACCCCGGAACCCTTATGGTACTTACCCTTATAGAACCCCTTAATGGAGCCCTTAAAGGAACCCTTTTTGGGTACGCAGCAAACCCCTGACTGAGGCCTTGACGTCTGCAAAGCCAGGAGCTCCGGAGTGTAAGGGGGCGGTTCCGCAGGCAGGAGCATCGTCGGTATGAGTAGGGTTTCGGGATTTAGGGTCTTAAAGGTTTAGGGTTTTGGGGTTTAGGAGTTTTCGAGTTTAGGGTTTTTTTGGTTTAGGATTGCCAAGAGTTTAGGATTTTTAGGTTTTGGTTTTAGGGTTTAGACATCATGGCCCGGGCTTTTAGGGCTCAGGGTTTCGCATAGAGCTTTAGGGTTGAGGTTTAGGGTTTTGGGCTTTAGAGCTTTGGGCTTTCGCCGGTTTTGGGTCTACAGAATTCCAGGACGCCTTTGTGAAGGGTCGAGGAGTCGATTTGGGGCCTATCCATAGGCTCCATAGTAGTTCCGTTTTGGGATTACCTTATGGGATCCTAAATATAGACCTAAACCCTAAGCCCTAAACCCTAATCCTAAATATAAACCCACTAAAAGGAACTACTAAGGAGCCTATGGGTCTGTGTTCCAGGACTGCTGTTTCAGGGTCTTGGGTGCCGGAGCGGATGTGTCAGGGCTTCGAGCGCTGTTTCAAAGAGTTCTGGAAGGGTTTAGGGTTTAGGGTTTCGATCAGGTTTACACATCTGGGTCAAGTGCTTTATAAGGCTCTGCAGACTTTTGTACCCTATGTTTAGAGCGTGAAGAGATAAGACGAATCGGTAACAGTATCCCCTTGTAGTTTGGGTACAGCCGTACTCCATACACCCCAACGCTCTTTGCTAAACATCACGGCGGCTATGAAATGGGCTTGATACTGTTGATGATATAATTCCTGCATTACCTTAAGGCCTTAAGGACCCTATACTATGGGAATTATGATATGTCTATTCCCTATTGATTGTGGGTACTGCGGGAATTGTATCATCAACTGTATGGTGCCTCTTTTGTGCAGCAGACTTCGCTGTAAGCCTCGAGACGCAGCTCGAGACAGCTATGCTGGTAGTCTCGTATCTCTGTCCGAGGAGCCTGGCACGAATTCCGCCTGAACCCTAAGCCTAAGAAACCCTGGCCCTATCACCGCAAAGTTGTAGGATTCATATAAAGAGACCCTATTTCAAACCAAGCAAACAGGGTTTCTGAATCAGATTCCTACATTAGACAAACACCCTAAACCTCGCGGACTTGGCTGCGAGGGGTTCTAGCTGAAGAGGGCCTCCGGCCCCCTTCCTAGACAAAAGATACCATATGGCTGATGATATAGATGCTGCGGTACCCCATGATGAGGAATATATACCATAAATCCCATAGTGAAGGGTCCTTAAGGTAATGCAGGATTTGTATCATCCACCGTATCCCTAAGCCCTAAACCCTAAACCCTAAACCGTGTATGACCTTTCGCGAAACACCGAGCACCTTTGAGCCGAAGGGGCCTCAGCCCCAAACCTTACACCCCAAACAGAGAGTCTAGACCCTATCGACCCTTAGCCCAAAAAGGTTCCCCAAGCGTGAACACCCAAATCGAACCCACAAACGAGCCCTAAACCCTGTAGACCCTAAGCCCCCAAATAAACCCTAAACCATAAACCCCAAACCCCAAATCGAACCCATAAACGAGCCCTAAACCCTAAAACCCCCAAGCCTGAAGCCAAAGCTTGGAGTGCATACTAACACGAAGACATCGTGACACACGCAAAAAGCCCGGCGAGAACCCTTGCCCGAGCCCTTACAGAACCTTTGTTGTCAACAGCTGTAGAAACTGCAGACCCTAAAGCCCAAAACCCTGAACCCAAACACCCTAAATCCCAAAACCCTAAACCCTAATGCCCTAAAGCCCTAAACCCTAAGCCCAAATACCCTAAAGCCTTAAACCCTAATCCCTAATTTCCTAAAGCCCTAAGCCCTAATACCCCAGAGCCTAAAACCCTAAACCCCAATACCCTAGAGCCCAAAACCAAACCCTAAAACCGAATATCCCGAAGCCGCAGACCCAACAGCCCTAAAGCCGCTTCTGATGGTCAGATCCAGCTGGGATCCGGCTACTCTGGTGGAGTGCCATGTCTTGCACTCGAAGCACGTGGAGCTTAGGATTTACATGTTTTTTCGAGTTTAGGTTTAGGGTTGAGGGTCTGCTATTTTTTTCCCCTACGGGATGGCTTAAACCTTAAACCCCAAACCCCACTCCTAAATCC
>CAJNJA010044386.1:10524-26980 GCA_905231915.1 Symbiodinium necroappetens | reverse complement strand
TAGGTTGCAAGCGGATGCTTTCCTTCTGACTACTTGCAGTGCAACCTGAGCCTGAGCCTTCAAGAGCTGCTGGATCTCCGCCCAACGCCCCGGCAGCTCCCAGCAGATGAGGTGCGTACCTTGCAGGAACCGCTCCCTGAACCCAATACCTCTTTCTATGATCCCACCCCTACAGACCTGGAAGGCCTCACACCCGACTGCTACTTTTTCAGGATCTAAGTATGAAAGTCGCACACTAGGAAGCCCTGAAAATGGTGCCACCCCCTTTTTGTTTCAAGATCCCGAAACGCCCTAAACCCTAAACCCCTAAACTTCGAACCCTGAACCCCCTAAACCACTCCAACCCCTAAAACCCCTATAAATCCTAAACCCCTAAATTCCTAAAAAACCCTTAAACTCCCTTAAACTCCCTCCCTAAGCCCTTTTAGCCCCCTTAACCCCCTTAAGCCCTTAAGCCCCTTGAAACCCTTAGAAACCCCTTAGACTTTGGCCCCCACGACATCCGGTTGAACCCCGGCATTCTCGGCGCGTTGACACCAAAGCTCCGCCGCCGAGATGTCGCCCTTTATTTAGGGGATTGGGGTTTAGGGATTACGGTCTAGGGTTCAGGGTTTGGGGTTTAGGGATTAGAGTTTAGGGTTTAGGGTTTGGAGTTTAGGGTTTGGGGTTTGGGATTCAGGGTTTGGGGTTTGGGGTTTAGGGTTTAGGGTTTGGGGTTTGGGCTTTAGGGCGAGCGCATGGTTCGACGTCGGGCTTAGGGTTAAACTATTGGCAAGGTATGGCTTAGGGTTAATTTCTTCCTAAGTTAGAGGGTTTCGGGTTTAGGGCTTCGGGTTTAGGGTTCAGTGATTAGAATTTAGGGTTCAGGCTTTCGGGTTTAGGTGTACAGTTTAGGGTGTCTGGCTGGGGTTGGTGCCTTAAAACTTGACCTCCAACCCGTCTAAACATTGGATGCCTCCTTACATCAGATAGAAGAGGTATCCCGAAATTGGTGGTATCCCCTACACCCTAAGGCGTAAACCCTCAACCCGGTAAACCCCTTTGTCATGCCGTCATACAACTCCGTAGAAGCACCACCCAAAAACCCAGACTCTCACAACAAAAATCCAAACAAAAACTCATACCATCTTCAACAACCTTATAAAACCGATGGAAAACCTGACTTCTACGAAAACACCGAAAATCTCAAAACAGTCGATTAGAAAAACAGAACGATGCCTGCCTTTTGAGCGGCGCATTCGATCAGAGCGGTGAAGTCTGCCTGTCAAGCGGCTTCTGACCAGGCATTTCCTGACCCCGAAATCCTAAGGCCCTACACACCTGCCGTTTTCGGCTGCATTTTTCTTCTATCTGAGTTCGCCATTATAATCCATTGTATAAGTTCTTACACAAGTAGAGTTCCTGGAGTCCAGCTACACTCTAAAACCCCAAAGTGCAAGCCTATAGCCCTGGTACAGGGCCGTCACAAGCCCCTTGCGGCACTGCAGTCCACAACACCTGAACCATAATTGAGGTCCACGCGCCCCAATAACAGGCTTAGTTTCTGAGTTCATAAGCCGAAAAATGCAAACTTTCAGTTTTAAATATTAATCCAGAAAGTGCACAAAATCCGCTACTCCAGGGCTAAAGGGTATCAACAAACAATCTTGAGAACAACTGTTGAGACATGGAACCCTACTAGTTGGACATGGAACTATGCTAGTTGGGTATTCGGACCCTCTAGCCTAAGCAGCCCAAAAGCACTCTGCAGAGATCCGGCTCGGAACACCGGTGTTTAAGGTCTAGGGTTAGGGGGCTCCTTGAATCTAAAAGCCGTCTGAGGTCTGTAAGCACTTGAGGTTTGGGCGTTTAAAGTGCAGTGGAGTGGAGTTGGGAGCTTAGAGCTCAGCACTCAGGGTTGCCTGGGCTGGTTGATGTGGTCCTTGAGTGCTTCGCGCTGGAGGGTTCATAGTGTAGGGGTTAGGATGTAGGGTTCAAGGTTTGGGGGGGACAAAGTAGGAATGTCTTGCAGCTATTATTCGGCTCTCAGCGATTTGTCCCTTGTCAAGCCTGTTTAGGGTTTTAGGGCTAAGGATTTGAGGTCTAAGATGGGTTTGTGGTTGAGGGTTTAGGACAAGTTTAGGTTTAAGAGTGCTTTGTAAGTTTAGGGTTAGCCCGCGGCAATCTCCAAAACCAAAACACCAGAAAGCCTGGAACTCACTGCCACCGCACCCAAATCGCCTGAGGGCCCAGCCCTAACAACAAAAGCCCGCAGCCCCAAGCCTTACGCCCGGACTCCAAACCCAAAACCCTACGCTCAACTCAAATCCTGAGCCCGACACCCTAACCCCTCAACAAGAGCCTTGTACAACCCTCATGGACCACATAAAGGAACCCTAACAAGAAACGCAAGAGACATGGAAACAACCGCAGTACCAAAGCCCTTACAAAAAACCCTGATAGATCCCTTCAAGGAGCCCTGAAAGGAAGCCCAACATTACCCTTTACAAAAGATCCATGGAAGTCTGCACTTTTTCTGCGCCTTGTCCAAGGCTGCACCGGCCTTCTCTGCTCGCTGCAGCCAAAGAAGTGCCGTGGGCATATCCTTATAGGCGGTTTAGGGTTTATGGCTTAGGTGACCGGAAGTAAAGGAATTGGTAAGGGGCTTTGGAAGGCTCAGTAGGGCTTTGGGTTTCAGGTCCCATTATCGAACCCTATACTACCCTTACAGGGGACCCCATAAGAGTACCTTGTAGTACCCTTAAGTGGGGTTTAAAAGGGATCCACAGAGGCTCCACTGGGCATAGGGGCGTGGTGCTGTTCCGGTGTTCTTAGGCCTTAGGGCTGGGAGTTGGGTTTCGTGTTTAAGCTCCCTAAACCCTAAACCCTAAACCCTAAACTGGGTCCTAAACCCTACCCCTACCCTAGACCTTATAAACCCGAAACCCTGTAAACCCTGAACCATATCCCTACCCTGAACCCTAAAGCCCCATCCTCACCCTAAACCCTACCTAATCCCTGAACCCCATCCCTACCCTGAACCCTATACCCTGAAGCCTCAACCCTGGGGCGTCCTCTGGTCTTAGAGAGTTTCGGATGCAGTCTCGAAGCGGCGTTAGGGCAACTTTCGGGCTGTTTTGGTTTAGGGCCTAGGGTTTAGGGCTTCTTCTGTTTGGGTTTTGGGGTGCAGTTTACTTCAGAGCGTTGGATGCAGGGCCTTCAAGGTTCCGGACTCCCAAAAGTAACTAAGTACACCATAAACCTTTACCGTAATCAGGACCCGGAAAGTGGCCTAAACCCTGTAAGCCCTAAACACCAAACCGGCCTATGTCCTCCCAGGTTTCCAACAATCGCCAGGTGGTGCTGCAATGTTGACGTTCACTCGAGCGACTCCGGCCCACAATTTGGGACGCGGCGGGCCCATCAACAGCTGATGATATCGAGATACGACTTGCTTCGCTAGAAGCACTAAGACCTGGGGCGACTGGTGTGACCACGTCCAGCGAGGGTTGGAGGAGGACCTCTCTGGAATAAAGCTTCAACTCTTCGATGCGGAAGGCGGGAGTCGACTTGACAGCAATATGCAAGGATGGCAGTATCTCCAGGTCAGGCAACCACTCCCTACCCCAACCCCCGCCCTAAACCCTAAAACCCTCAAACCCTGAAACCCTGAACCCTAAAACCCTAAAGCCCTAAAACCCTAAACCCTTAAACCCTAGCCCCGAAAACCGAAACCCTAAACAGTCACCCAGCTGGGGCTTCTGGGGCACGGGAAGGACCCTTGGCTGCTTCGCATCTCTTAATTCCTCGGATGAATCAGTATTACAGACCTATAGTACATAAAAGTCTGATAGCATATCATCTGATAGTATATGATAGCGTATGATAGCGTGCGATTGTATGTGATAGTAGATGGGTCTATATATGACAGCATACTAAAGTCGAGTCTAGTGTTTGTCGGAGTTCTGAACATGTTCAACTGGAATCTAGATGTTTAGGCAAGTGGCCAACGAAGTGTTGTTGCGCAAGACAGTAGGGTCCGCGTCGAAGAGCCAAGCGCTTGGCCGGGCTGAACCGCTAAGATTTTTTGATCATGGGTTTTAGGGTATTGTTTTTTTGGGGGGGGGTTCACAGTAAGGTATAAAGTCTCCTAGTGGCTTACCTAGTAAACCTTCGCCCCAGGCCCGAAAACCGATTTAAAGTCCTTATACTACCCTCAAACCCTTTTCTACAAAACCTTATAAATGCTGAAACCACCTTTAAAACACTGTACAACCTTGGTTTGCAAACCCAGGCCGTCAAACCACTGATGAACTAAACCTGCAGAAATCCTTGCGAATACCTTCTTCGGCCCTACTACTCTTGAGCCTGTAACCCTAAACCCCAAACCCTAAATCCCTAATCCCTAAAACAATAAAACCCTAAACCTATGCCTAAATCCTGAGCCGTAAGCCCTAAACCCTAAATTCCCTCAAGCCCTAACACCCTGGTCCCTAAAACCCTAAACCCAGCCCTAAGCCCTAAACCCCAAAACCCCTAAAACCCTAAAAACCCTAAAAACCCCAAAAGCCCTTAAAAGCCTTAAAAGCCCTTAACCGCTAAGTCTTCTGGGAATCCGGGCTCCTCCGTTGGCAGCAGCCCGGGCCAGGTTCTGAAACGTGGTGCCCTGACAGCGGCTTTGAGGGGTTAGAGTTATAGGTTTAGGGTTGGGGGTTTAGGGTTTAGGGCGGTTTAGGGTTTAGGGTTTAGGGGTTTAGAGAGTGATAGGGTTTAGAGGGTTATAGGGTTTAGAGAGTGATAGGGTTTAGAGAGTTATAGGGTTTAGAGAGGTATAGGGTTTGGAGAGATATAGGGGGCTTTAGGGTTTGTAGGATTTTAGGGTTTAGGGCTTTTAGGGTGCAGGGCTTTAGGGTTTTAGGGTTTAGGGTTTTATTAGGATTTGGGGCTTTATGGGTTTTAGGGCTGTAGGGTTTGAGGGTTTGGGGTTTTACGGTTTTACGGTTTTGGGCTCTTAGGGTTTAGGGTTTAGGGTTTTAGGGTTTCAGGGCTTAGGGCCTGGAATCACAGACGCTCAAACCCCTACGAGATTTTTACAAAGCCCTAAGAAGCATAACCCTCAAGCCAGACAAGCCTAAACCCCAAGCCCTAAACGCCTAAAGCACCTTATATTGACCCCAAGCCCTAGAACTCCAAACCCTCAGCCCTTGTACTACCCCCTAACACCCTAAAGCAACTGATTATGCATATACATATATAGGCAGAGATAGATAGCATCAGCCCTAAACCCTAAACTCTAAACCTTATAACTCTAAACCCAATAACTCTAAACCCTATCCTTTAAACCCTGAGCCCCTACACCTTCATAGCACCTTGGTTATTATAGAGTGTTACGTTTAGGGGCCCTCAAACCTCCCAACCCCTGAATTTCCGGAATATCAGTAACTAGACTCTTTCCCTTGAACTTGCAACTTGGAACCCGGATTCTGATCTAAGGTAGGTTAAACTAAAGGTTTGTTTATGTTAAGCTAAGGGGTGCTTGTGTTGAACTAAGGGGGCTTTCCATGTTAAGCTAGGCGGTGTTTGGAGTCGCTGGTTTTTTTTCGAGGGGACTTGGTGAAGTGGGCTAGGGCTGGGGGTTCTCCAGGCCTTACTTGTCACCCCACTGCGTTTCCTGATCCCTTTGAGTTCCAAGGAAGACAGCGCCAGACCTTCCAAACCCACTTCATCAAGGAATGTACCTTAGCCTTGAAACATATTAGGAAACCTGTTCTAAGTTAAAGTAAAGATTATTAGGAAACCTATTATAAGATACTGTAAGTTAATGTAATAGTAAACAACATTTTAAATAAGAGATCTGGGAAGATCTGGAAAGCTGGGCAGACTTTCAAAGGACGCGTCGCACCGCAAGCTTCTACATTACGCCCGCGGAGAGGTTTGAGATCCTAGACCACAAGAAAGACGCCCTGAACCAGATCCCCTGCCTGCCCTACCTGTAGCCGAAAAGGCCTACCTTTTCAGGGTTCCTTATGATTTTTTTCTATATGTAGTTCCTTATAAAGTTCTATATGTAATATGTCGTTCCTTAAGGAGCTAGGTCTCAGGTCTTTTGGGCCACAGACCGTAGACCCTGAATCAGATCCCCTGAATCCATACACCCCCAACCCTTACGGGCCTGAATGTGACGAACCCTACTCATTTAGGGTAATGGAACCCCTTTTTTAGCGGACGAGGTTTGGTCTGTAATACTATGTCGAGAACCTAAACCTTCCACCCTGAACCCAGTTATTTTAATCAGTCTGGAGGCCTGAAGGCTTCGACTTTGGGGGGGTTTGGGCCAGTTTGGGGAGGTCTGTATACATGAAACGTAGGGTTTTGGACTCTTCAGGCTATATTTCATATCCGGGAACTGCAGGGAATATGATTTGCTTCAGCACTGTCTTCAGAGCCTCAGAGCGAACCCCCCCTGAACCCTAAATCTGTAAACCTACCAGCGCCCCCCCAAACTACCCCTTCTTAGAGCCTGAGTGCCTACTATTAAGGACCACCAGGCTTCTATTTGAAAGGCCCTTGAGGGGTATACCCTAAACCCCTGGACCCCTAAACCCCAAACCAAAACCCTATACCCTAATCGCCCTAATCCCTAAACCCAAAGCCCCAAACCTCCAAACCCCGCACCCTAAACCTCAGGCACGCCTGGGGTGTGAAGTTCAACTTGAGAGCCTGCTTGAACCAGGACCTGACTTAGGCTCCATGATCCTGCTGCTGATATAAATCCTGCGTTACCTTAAGGACCCTTAACTATGGGAATTATGGTATCTTCCTTATTCTGGGTACTGCAGGATGTATATCATCAACCGTAGTATCTGGGTAATTCTCTAAACTAGGGTTCCTTTTTAAGGTTCCTAAGGGATCTAGAGGGGTTTGTATAGGGTTTCTGTAAGCGGAAAAGAAAGGCTCCATGTGGTCTCTAAATTAGGGTCCCGTATTAGGGTCCGTGTGCCGTACTAGTTGGGAGACCCAAAAATGGATCCTCATTTAGAGAACTACCCATATACCTAGGCATTGAAGTACGCATTCAGAAGGATATATCACGGTCAATGGCATATAACAGCCATAATACGTACGACCTGCTAATGCCATCGCGCACACCACGCCCTCTCCATGTCGATGTGCCTTCTGCATGCTTCCATTTCATGCGGGCTGCCCTGGTTGACGTTCACTGAACCCTCAACTCGGCCCTAACCGCTCCCAGAGACCCTCTACCTCACACCCAGGATACCCCCACCATGGCACTATGCCTGAGTAAGACCCAAACTTGACACCCTCTGAGCCACACCAAAAAACCCAAACCTAAAAACCTCAGGACCCGACAAGCCCCAAACCCCAAGTCGTTCAAACCCTATTGAACCTTAAGCTTCAAGCCTCCTCAAGGTTCAGAATACCAATAACCGACCACCAACCCTAAATCCCCCACAATGCCCTGAACCCCCCTTAAGCCCCAAATCCCCTGAGCCCTGGAGCCTTGCATCCCAGACCCCCCGCACTCAACCCTAAACCCTAAACCGCCTAAACCCTAAACCCTAAACCCCACCCTGCAGCCCGAAACGCAAAACAACCCTTCCCATTTCCCATGCCCAGAAGTAGCGCAGAACCCGCCAATGCATGCAAGTCTAAACCCTGAGACCAATAAAAGCCCCCTTGGCCACATTAAAGGCGCAGCAAACAACCAATAACACATACCCATACACATACATTGTATGTATGTATACATAGATAGATAGATAGATAGATAGATAGACGGCTAGATAGATGAAGATCTGTGAAAAATACATACGCTCTAAACCTGTAAAGCCACCCCCACGAGGCTGCGACTCTGCAAGGTCGAAGTCGCCACTCCTGGCGTCTCAACGACACAAGGGCTCAGCCAGACCTTCCAAAGCCCCTCAGTTGCGGAATATGCATTGAAGTATGGTAGGATCCCTACTATGATTCAAAGTATATATTCCTTAAACACATATATATATATATATGTATATATATGTATATATATATATTCCTATATTCCTTCTTAGATAAAGGGACTTTGGAAGGTCTGGGCAGTGGGATGTCAGGCGTGGGGGCCTGGGGCCGGTTTAGGTTTTCTTTTGCGTTGAGGTGGCTTTTCCGGTTTAGTAGTTTAGGGGCTAGTAATTTAGGGCTTTAGGGGTCTAGTAATTTAGGGCTTGGGGGTCTAGTAATTTAGGGCTTTAGGGGTTGAGGGCTTCAGAGCCGTTTTTTTGGAGGGAAGGCCTCTTGAGATCTCAGAAGTCCGGGGAACTGGAGGTTCTGGAAGGGCTCAGGATGGTCGCTCTGGGGCCTTGAGGCCTTGGGGCCCCTGGGGGCCTTCGGAGTCGGGATGAAGGGGCGCTTTTTGTTCGGGGGGTTTAGGGTTGAGGGTTTTTTTTTTTAAGCACCTTTTTCCCCCTAGCAGTTAAGGTCGGTGGGAATCCGCTCTGCGGAAGGGTTTAGGGTTTAGGGTTTAGGGTTGGGGACTTAGGGCTTGAACACCGATTCATGGCTTAGGGGCTTAGGGCTTCGGATTCCGGATTCAGGTGGGGGATTTTAAGATTCTAGAATTTGGGGGAGGTCTTAGCCTTAGGGTTGCGGGTATGTGGATTTAAGGTTTGGGGCTGAGCGGCATGTTCGCCCCCAAGGGCCCAAGTCTCTGATAATCATATGGGTAGTTCTCTAAGTTAGGGCCCCTTTCAGGATCCTAAAGTCCCAAGTATAGTACGGCACCCTTGACCCTTAAAGGGACCCGAGTTTAGAGAACTACCCATATACTCCCACAAGTACTAACCTACAAAGCTACGATCCTAAACCCAAGCTCGGGTTCAGGGAACTACTGTAAAGTTTAGAGTCTAGAGGCTCTCCTAGAGATGAAGTCCGATCCCCGAAAGACTCAGCAGTAGTGAGGAAAGCGAACGCAAGCAGAAGTGCAATGATAAGTTAGAGTTGTCTGGTCGTGTGAGCGGATGACCGCTAATGTTTAAAATTGAGAAGCATAAAACTTCACGCCCTGAACTTTAAACCCCAATCCTGGAAGCACCCGGATTGAGGGGATAGGTAGCTTCTTTGTGGTCCAAGTCGTTGGACTACCAGCCGATACACTAAATCGCTCCGATCAAGGGTTTAGGGCTTCAGGGTTTGGGGTTTAGGAGCTTAAGGGCGCAGGGATTCGGAAGTTCGTGTTGGGTCTTCCGGATTCCGGGCTGGGGACAAACCCTCAAGCCTAAACCCTAAACCCAAGGCAAATTTGGAGAGCGGCTCTGACCCCTAAACCCTAAACCGCTTAGCTCCCGGGGGATGTCCTGGCGGCTGAATCGATGAGAGAGTCAAAGAAGTTCATGTCGAGCTCGTAACCTGCCGGTTCATGTAGGGCTCCCTTAGTTCACGAGTTCTCTACACAAAAGTGTTCCGGGGGTTTAGCTCCAGGGTTCCATGAGAACTCTGTAAACAGATTTTTAGGGGTGTAAGGTTTAAGGGGTTTATAAGGGCTCTGTAAAGAGAGGGGTTCAGAGTTTAGTAAGGGGGCCTTACTAATTTCAACAAGGCTTAAGGTTTAGGGAAATTTGACTACACTGCTATACTTGTGCCGGGACCATGCGGGTTGTATTTATTAACCTGGCACTTCTTCTACATGGGGCTTGGGGTCCTTGGCTCTGGGGTTCAGAGTTGATGTAGGCGCCCACATAACTAGAACAGATCTGACTGTACTTATGCAGGGGATTATTATCACCAATTAATCGACCCCAAGATCAGGGAACCATGTAAGCTGATCGTCTTTGTAATTCAAGTTCGAAGCGGCTATTGATGACCCTGTGCTGAAGCCGCGAGTTACAGACAATAGAGCCTCGGGAAGCTTGACCTGCTTGAACAGATAGCCGATGACAACAGCGAAGTGGACCCTCCCGCTGTCCATATCGGCTTGATCTTCTTCCCTGAACGCGAATTCAAACTAAAGTGTGGTAAGTACTGCTCCACCTCGCGGCGAACAGCGTGAGACAAGCACGAGTAGTTGGCATTGGTGCCTTGCGAAATCGGTCACCTCATCGTAAGAGATGTCGCTTTGGCACACTTTCGACTCTGGCCGAATCGTTTCCGGGCCTTCACACTCCCAGTCCATTGGTGGAGGGAGTGTCTTGAGCCTTCAGGCTTTAGGGTGTTCACGGTTTAGGGTTTAGGGATTTATAGTGCTTGTAGTTCAGGGTTTGGGGTTACCTTGTTGTTTTGTCTTCTGGGCCTAAACTTAAACAGCAAACTGGCTGACCAAACAAACCTTCAAGGATCTGTACCCTAAAGGTCCAAGTACTTATTAATCATATATATTTTACAAAATATACATTAACCTACGTAACTCAATCGAAGCCCCAAAATCCCCGAACCAAAATCCTTCCCTGGCCCATTCCCTACAAGCTCAGCCCTAGGGGCTTAGCAGCTTAGGGGTTGAGGCTTCGGGTTTAAGGGCTGAGGTCTTGCGGACCCCTCTGCACCGAGGCCCTGGATCCCCCCAGAAATCACTACGCCCGAGTGAGTCGCATCAGGGGGCTCAGCAGATCGGCTTAGGGTTTAGGGTTTAGGGTTTAGGGCCTGTTTGGGGTTTAGGGTTTAAAGTTTAGGGTTTAGGCTTTGTAACTCGGGTCAGAAGTTATATCCCAGCAAAAGAGCCCAATATTCCTTTCCCACGTCTCACCCCTGCGCAACCGCCGAACCCTGCATACTTCAAGATTCTTGTAGATCGTTTGTTTTGCAGCTATAGAAACCCTTTTCTTTAAGCTTTTTCCCTCAACCCTTTAAACCCTAGACCCGAAACCTAAACCCTAAACCGAAACCTGCATCTTCTTTCTTAAGTTTCAAAGGAACCTGGAAACTGGCAGGGCCTTCGCCCAAGAGCTCCGACAGCCATCCCGGCAGCGCGGCGTCACCGCCACCTACCAGGACCACCCTCAAGGGTTTAGGGGTTTAGGGTTTAGTGTCTGGGGTTCAGGGCTTACGGTTTAGTTTAGGACTCGGGGCTTAGGCTGTACAGCGGAGGGCCCCAGGGGGTGAGCATGAACCTGAGAAAGCACGTAGAATCTAAGTTACTTTGAGGTTCGATGTCAGGCTTATAGCCGGGCACTTCGGGGCTAAATGCCAAATCCCTCAAACCCAATCCTAAACCCAAAAAGCCCGAAAGCTCTAGAAGGGTTTAGGTGTGCATTCTCTTCCGTGTTTCTCCAATTTACGGCAGGGGTTTTCCTTTTCTGACTCCCTCTTGAAAGAGGAAGGCTAACAAGACTCCCAAACCCCAAATCGAAACCCTAGCAAGCGGTTCTTAGTTGCATCCCAAAATCCCATGAAACATAAACGCGATACTAATCATCGCAACAATCCTGATTCTGCTACTAGTAGCAATGGTAAGTAGCTGTAAGCAGAAGAAGAGCAATACTACCAACAATCTGATTTCTTAAACCCTAAATTGCTGAAAACCCTAGATCCTAAATCCCTAAACTATCCATTTCTCTAACCCTATTCAACCCAAAACCCCAAAACCCCTAAACCCTAAATCCTAAATCCCTAAATCATCCCCAGCCATGCACCAGCTGCGCGAGAGGACCCTGAGTCGCCGGCGCAGGCGATACTCATCCGCCTCGGCAACTGCCTGGACCACCCGGGGCAAACAGTCTTAGGTTCAGGGTTTAGGGTTTAGGGTTTAGGGGTTGTGGTTTAGGGGTTAGGGTTTAGGGGTTAGGGTTTAGGGGTTAGGGTTTAGGGGTTAGAGTGTAGGGGTTCCTTTAAAGGGATCTAGGAGGGTTTGGGTCTTTTTTGGAGCTCAGGGTTTAGGGCTTAGGGCTTAGAGGGTTGGGGTTGCAGGGCTTCGTCTTGGGCTTTTGTACCTACCACCTAGGGTGTAGGGTTTAGGGCTTCGGGCTTAGAGGGTTTAGGGTTTAGTGTTTAGAGGGTTTAGGGTTTAGGGTCAAGCAAAGCCAAGCCTGGCCGAAATCGTTGTCGGCCTCGTCTTCGACGATCTCGATGCCTCCCAGCAACAAGGTGGTCTCGAGGGCAACGTGGCTTCAGGCATTTACAAGGCTCCGGGCTTATCCATAACCTAAACCCCTAAACCCCAAACCCTAAACCCTAAACCTCAAACCCTGCAACCCGGACTCTGAACTTTATTAAACCTTAAACAGGGACGCCGTTGCCTACACGGGTTGTCAGCTTCAAGATTCTCGAGGAGGGTGGCAGCTTACTAGTCTCTAGCCTTGCACATGATTCTATAATCACTACTACATGATAACTACGATGACAACCATGACTATTATGACTATGAGCTTCTGACTGTCATGACCGCGTCAGAAGTCTGCTGTTGCGATTTGGGGCCTGGAGTCGTGGGCTCAGGCTTAAGTGAGAGAGGGTTCCGCGTTCAGAGTTTGGGGTTTTGTGCTTTAGGGAATTGCGTCTTAAGGTTTGGGGTTTAGGGTTTGTGCTTTAGGGCTTGGGGTTTAGGGTTTGTGTGTCACGCTTTGGGGTTTATGGCGGCCGCTTTTTGATCGCAAGTCGCCAGCAGCACGCTCAGGTGGCATCGCAGACGTGACACACTACAGCCTCACGGCCATTAAACCCAAGACCTAAACCCTAAACCCTAAGCCCCAAACCCGTAAATCTTAAAGCTTGAAACTTGAAACAGGATCTCCATCAATTCAGCATAAGAATAAAACTAATGATGATGGCAACATTGAGAACCACGCTACCATAGCAATACCACTGATAGCAAAGGTGTTGTTCTGAAACCGAATCACAGCCAGGAAGGACCTCATGGTGGAATTCAGGAAGATTCGGATCGCTGAAACCATTACAACTTTGAATGCCAAAGCTCCCCCTAGCCGTCCAAAACCACACTGAGAACCCCCAAACCCTAAACCCGTAAACCTCCTTTTAAGTAAAACCGCTACATCTTCTATCCGGTGCCCTTCTCCGCCGTCGTCTCGGAGGCCTTCAAGCCGGCCGATTTTGTTCGGATGAGGGCCGTATTCGTTGGATCGGGGCGCTTTTTGTCGTCTCTACGAGGTGTTATATGATGTTTAGGGTTTAGGGTTTAGGGAGTTATATAGCTCTGTAAGTTTTATCAAGGGGTTTATAGGGGTTTACAAAGGATCAGGTTCAGAGCTCAGTTTAGGGGCGGTAATTATCAGAAGACAGTGCTGCTCAAAGCACATCTTTGCATAAGCACCATTATAGAAGGATTCTCAGGATGTGTCCACTAGCTACTCGAAGAACGGTAAGCGCCAAACCTTGACACTTCATACCCCTAGATATAGTCAAAGACTGTTTTGCTAGATGAGGCGTGGGCTATAGACTTTACAACCCGCAAATGCAAACCGCTGCCGGACTTTCGAGCCCGAGCGACCAATTTCAGTTAGGTGCAGCGTATAGATTTTTAAACCGCGAACCCCGAAACCCAACAGAACCCTTATCGGAACCCTTAAAGCATCCTCTAGAAGGTGTGTCTACTAGATACCAGATGGGATTCGCTTTCGGGATTCACGGCTTCATGGGTTTAGGGGTTTAAAAGAGTCTAAATCGCGGATGTTTGTTCAACCAACCTGCAGCCGGAAGCCGCACCAAAACTAGCCCCGATCGAAGCTGTGTGCTTGGTGTGCAAAAAGAGACCCAACATTCCTCAAGACAGCTGAACCAGGCTCAAACCCAGTCGAAAAAAAATTCAACGTGCAGTGAGTGTAGTGCATGATTAAGTTGGACAAGAACACAGGTGTATGGCCATGTGCACATACTGTCATATGTCCACGTCTACGTCCACACCTCCTGCAACAAACAGCTGAGGACTGCCCGCATCCAAACGGTTGAACGGTTGCAGACTACAACATGGATGTGTGAAGCGTGAAATAACACATGTCGTGGCGGAATCCATATGCATTGTTGGCTCTGCTGTACATAAGTATAAAGTCCTATCCACACTCCCGCCAAGCACTCCACTCATTGATCAGCTTTCATTGATCTCAGGTTGGCTCAAAGTTGATACAGATTTGCCGTCTTGTTTGATCCCTATCCCAAAAGCGGGAAAATTGAAATTAGAAACCGCAATGGCTGTGGCGACAATGCAATGCACAAAGCACAGATGTTTATTCAACGGTTTAAACAACTTGCTGCATGAGGATGTCAGACGTCTCTGGAACCTTGCGTGTTCTCAGAAGCGTTCATGCCGCCTGAAACACCACAGCCTCCTTCACCTCGTGTACTCAGAGATGTGGCACTTCTGAGAACTGCACCCTGAACTGTGTAACGGGCGCAAGCAAATTTGGAAGCGGTATGACAATGCTGGTCTCTGCTTCAACAAGTCGAAGTTCCAGAAAACACCGTTTGGTCAAAAAACAGGACAAGAAAAACCCTCGATCAAAATGATGGTGTGGGTAAAACCACGTGTAGGCACCCATAGCGGGGTCGTCGTAGTAGTCGTCGTATCAGCAGACGTAGTAATCAGTAGTAGTACCAGGAGTAATAGGACTAGTACTAGTGCTAGTAATAGTACTACGACAAGCAGTACTGGCACTAGACGGGTAGGAGCAGCAGTAGTAGCAGTAGTAGTCGTCGTCGTCGTAGTAGTAGTTAGTAGCAGCAGCAGCAGCAGCAGCAGCAGGAGGAGGAGGAGGAGGAGTGGTGGTGGTAGTAGTCTTTGACTACGTCTGTGTCCCCTTTGACTACGTCTGTGTCCACGTCTGTGTCCACGTCTCTGTCTGTGTCTGTCTATGTTCATGTGAATATTATGCCTATGTGAGAACATGAGTCCGAGAGTGCGCCCGCTCATAGGCTTGCATGCCCAAATCTACCATGTAACATTTGACCTAGTCAAGGCTGTTACAGATAGGCTCTCTAGTTTGCCAAACGAGGACTAAAGCTGGCTGTTATGTTGTCTCATGTAGGCTGTCTGCAAAGCTTGCAATGGACACACACCACACGAGGGATGAACTTTACAGAACCCAGTTTATGATAGCCTTTGCATCATGGTAGGCCTGAAAGTAGCCCCCGACTTGCACACTAAACCCGGCACCGTCAGTACGGCAGCTGCGGGAATGTCGCGATAAGTTTACCTCGGCGGTTTTCTGTAAGGTTCTGTAAGGGTTTTTTCGGGGTACCATAAGGCTTCTACAAACGGGCTTGAGGATTTCTGAACTTACGGTTTAGGGTTTGCTCAGGGCGTAGCCTTTTGGGATTTGGGGCCGGGTCAGGATGCGGGGTTACGGGCTTGGGTTTTGTGGGTTTTTGACTCGCTTTCCCTCTGCAAAGTCACGATGCTTGGGTTTAGGGCTTCGGGTGTTTCGGGCTTAAGGTTTTAGGATTTAGGGTTTCGGGTACGATCTTGCGTTTATATCCGGCCGTCCTATCGGTTCAACTAGTCCTTATTTTTGGCTTTTTATATCCGAAAAGGTCCTAAAGTCCTGAAATAGTGAGATGGAACACGCATAGTGTCAAGTTTTGGTGGCATATGTACCCCCGTAAATCTGTAAATAGACGCACAGACACACTCTCGGATTTTCCCAAGTGGCGGTCATGTCTCCCCACGAACCTCCTCCTAAGCGAATCCTTCCAGACTCACGAAGTCCCAACCCCTCCCCCTTGCACCAACCAACTGCCCCGAACTGCAACTTGCAATGGCATGTCGTCGAAGACTCGAAGCCGCTACTAGCAGGGCCTCAACGACGAAAACAGGGTTTTACAAAGCGGTTAAATCTGATTTTCTCTCCCTTTCTATCAGGCTAACCCGTAGTCTCACCCAAGCTGCTGGAATCGGCGAGTGGTATGGCTGGCCTCGGAAAGAAAATACTCTAAACCCTAGCATCTACCAACACCCTGACACCCTAAACCCTAAACCCCTGAACCCCAAACTCTAACCCTTAACCGCCCTTAACCCTAAACCCTATCACCTTCAAAAAATCTCCTCTTTGTTCCCATCCAAAAGCTTCTGTTTAGGTCCCTTCTTGGCTCCTGGGTTCAGGGTTCCAGCGTAATCACCCAAACGTACTTGTTGGTAGGGTTCCGAACAATTCTATACTAGGGTTTAGAATGAGAACCTAAAAAAACCGTAGGTTCTGGCAGCTTACGGGAGGGGTTGAGGTCTCGGGTGTAGGGTTTAGGGTCTAGGATTTTTTCCCTATTCTCCCAGAGGCACCTTTGAAGGAGGGACTGTGAAGTCGGACACCCCATAGAACAAGAGCCGAGTGAACCATACGACCCTTCTGCTGGTCTCATTCCAAAACAGGCACTACGGGCAACGCAATTAATAAGAAATCATTCCAAATAAGAAATTAGACCCTCGCTAGGCCCAACTTTCTTAAATTAGACCCTCGCTAGGCCCAGATTTCTTAAACCTAGATTCCCATCCGTTTTGGGTGTTTTTGCGTACAAAACGCACAATGCGGCTGCATTTTGCGCATGAAGGAAA